>WNWK01006043.1:0-111290 GCA_009830355.1 Cherax destructor | reverse complement strand
CACCCGTCCTCTTGAGCCTTAACTTTGTCCCATGCGTTTTAGCCACTGTCCAGGTTCCTTTCTTGGCTTGAGGATTCTCAACAGGAGGATTACTACGAATCCTCTTGTTTTCCTCAGTCAGTCGCTGTATCTCAAGCTTAGCTACCCTCAGTTCTTCCTTCAGCTGCTGGTAGAGTAGCTCAAGAGAGGACATCTTCTTCAGATTGACAGAGAGCACACAAGACACGTCGGTCCAGCTGTTTCATAATCATTTCGCTAGTGACTGTGATATTACATAATTTATCTTCTTCTGGGCCTCTGTAAAAATTAATTACTGGGATATTATTAATGTCTTCCTGTGTGAAAACCGAGAGAAAATAATTATTAAAAATAGAGCACATATCATTCTCCTTGTCAGTAAGATGCCCAAAGTTATTTTTAAGGGGACCTATCTTATCCCTAACTTTTGTTCAATAAACCTGGAAAAAACTTTTTGGGTTAGTTTTTGAATCCCTAGCAACTTTAATTTCATAGTCCCGTTTAGCTTTTCTTATTCCCTTTTTAACGTCCCTCTTAATGTCAGTATACTGATTTATAAGATGACCCTCACCTCTTTTTATGCGCCTATAAATTCCTTTCTTCTGCCCTAAAAGATATTTGAGCCTCTTATTCATCCATTTTGGGTCATTTCTACTTGATCTAATTTCTTTATACGGGATAAATGTTCTTTGGGCAGCCTGTATAGTGTTAAGAAAACTGTCATATTGATACCTCTCTTCTTCACCCCAGTCCACAGTTGATAAGTGTTCTCTAAGTCCATTATAATCTGCTAAGCGAAAATCTGGGACCATTACTGAATTATCCCTACTATCATACATCCATTCAATGCTAAAGGTAATTGACTTGTGGTCGCTTGAGCCGAGTTCCTCTGTAATTTCTAAATTATTAACAAGGGTTTCCTTGCTTGCCAGAACCAAGTCAAGTAGGTTATTTCCCCTTGTAGGTTCTGTTACAAACTGCTTCAAAAAGCAATTCTGAACTACTTCTAAAAAGTCGTTAGATTCTAAATTCCCTGTCATGAAATTCCAATCAATCTGACTAAAGTTAAAGTCCCCTAGAATTACTACGTTATCGTGTCTTGTGGCCTTAACAATTTCCTCCCAAAGTAGTCTCCCTTGTTCCCTATCTAAGTTTGGAGGGCGGTAAATCACGCCTAAAATTAATTTTTCACACCCCTCTGAAAATTCTATCCAGACAGACTCTGTATGTGTTAATTCAGACTTTATACCCGTTTTTATGCAACAATTTAAATGATCACGGACATAGAGTGCCACCCCACCCCCTTTCCCGATACTTCTGTCTACTTGGAACAATTTAAAACCCTGAATGTGACATTCGGCAGGCAAGTCCCGATTTTTCATATTAAACCATGTTTCAGTTATTGCAAAAACATCAATATTACCTGTACTTGCAACTACTCTCAACTCGTCCATCTTATTCCTAGCACTACGACTATTGGTGTAATATACACTTAAAGACCCTCCTTTCTCTTTACCCTTCCTGCTCATTTCTGTTTTTCCCTTATACCTATTACTGTCCTTGTCACCTAGTGCCACTGGCTTTCCAATATCCCCCTTATTCTGCCTATTACTAGTTCCCCTAGAATTTATAACATTACTACACTGGGACTTCACTGTTTTCCCCCCATAACCCATACCACTAACTTTAGAACTTTGCATTTATCTACATTGAACTGCATCTGCCATTTTTCTGACCAGGAATTGAGTTTGTCTAAATCCTCCTGTAGTTCACTGACATCTACGTCTGAATCGATTATCCTACCTATCTTCGTGTCATCAGCGAATTTGCTCATATCACTAGAAATTCCCTCGTCAAGGTCATTTATTTATATTATAAACAACAACGGGCCCAAAACCGATCCCTGAGGAACGCCACTTGTTACAGATCCCCACTCCGATTTAACCCCATTTATGCACACCCTCTGCTTCCTATTGGTGAGCCATGACTCGATCCATGACAACACTTTTTCCCCAATGCCATGAGCAGCCACTTTCTTTAACAGTCTCTGATGTGGTACTCTATCAAAAGCCTTACTAAAATCCAAAAAAACAATATCGAATTCTTTATCATGATCAACTGCCTCAAAAGCCTTACTGAAAAAAGTTAATAAATTAGTTAGGCAGGAACGGCCCCTAGTGAATCCATGCTGAGTATCATTAATCAAATTATGCCTATCGAGATGGCTTCTTATGTTATCAGCTATAATCGACTCTAGTAATTTGCCTACAATTGATGTTAGACTTATTGGGCGGTAATTTGATGGTAACGACTTGTCCCCTGCTTTAAAAATAGGAATTACATTAGCCATCTTCCACGTATCAGACACTACACCTGTTTGAAGAGATAGGTTAAAAATGTTAGTTAAGGGTTCACAGAGTTCCATTTTGCATTCCTTAAGAACCCTTGAAAAAAGCTCATCAGGACCTGGCGATTTATTTTGCTTCAAACGGTCTATCTGTTTGATAACCATTTCACTAGTGAATGTGATACTACATAATTTATCTTATTCAGGCCCACTAAAATACCTAGTTCTTGGGATATTATTAGTGTCTTCCTGAGTGAAAACCGAAAGAAAATAATTAATAAAGATAGAGCACATTTCATTCTCTTTGTCAGTAAGATACCCATCATTATTTTTAAGAGGACCTATCTTATCTCTAACTTTTGTTCTATACACCTGGAAAAAACTTTTTGGGTTAGTTTTCGAATCCCTAGCAACTTTAATTTCGTAGTCCCGTTTAGCTTTTCTTATCCCCTTTTTAACATCTCTCTTAATGTCAATATACTGATTCATAAGATGACCCTCACCTCTTTTGATACTCCTATTAATCCCTTTCTTCTGCCCTAAAAGATATTTGAGCCTATTATTCATCCATTTTGGGTCATTTCTATTCGATCTAATTTCTTTATATGGGATAAATGTTATTTGGGCAGCCTGTATAGTGTTAAGAAAACTGTCATATTGATACCTCTCTTCGTCACCCCAGTCCACAGTTGATAAGTGTTCTCTAAGTCCATTATAATCTGCTAAGCGAAAATCTAGGACCGTTACTGAATTATCCCTACTATCATACATCCATTCAATGCTTGTGGTCGCTTGAGCCGAGTTCCTCTGTAATTTCTAAATTATTAACAAGGGTTTCCTTGCTTGCCAGAACCAAGTCAAGTAGGTTATTTCCCCTTGTAGGTTCTGTTACAAACTGCTTCAAAAAGCAATCCTGAACTACTTCTAAAAAGTCGTTAGATTCTAAATTCCCTGTCAAGAAATTCCAATCAATCTGACTAAAGTTAAAGTCCCCTAGAATTACTACGATATCGTGCCTTGTGGCCTTAACAATTTCCTCCCAAAGTAGTCTCCCTTGTTCCCTATCTAAGTTTGGAGGACGGTAAATGACGCCTAAAATCAGTTTTTCACACCCCTCTGAAAATTCTATCCAGACAGACTCTGTATGTGTTAATTCAGACTTTATACCCGTTTTTATGCAACAATTTAAATGATCACGGACATAGAGTGCCACCCCACCCCCCTTCCCGATACTTCTGTCTACTTGGAACAATTTAAAACCCTGAATGTGACATTCGGCAGGCAAGTCCCATTTTTTCATATTAAACCATGTCTCAGTTATTGCAAAAACATCAATATTACCCGTACTTGCAACTAATCTCAACTCGTCCATCTTATTTCTAGCACTACGACTATTGGTGTAATAAATATTAAAAGACCCTCCTTTCTCTTTACCCTTCCTGCTCATTTCTGTTTTTCCACTATACCTATTACTGTCCTTGTCATCTAGTGTAACTAGCTTTCCACTGTCCACCTTATTCTGCCTATTACTAGTTCTCCTAGAACGTTTAATATTACTACACTGGGACTTCACTGTTTTCCCCCCAAAACCCATACCACTAACTATTTCTAGTTTAAAGCCCTAACAGCTCCCTCCACTGCAGTTGCCAGTGCCCCCACCCCAGACCTGGATAAGTGAACCCCATCCCTGGCGTACATGTCATTTCTGCCATAGAAGAGGTCCCAGTTGTCAATGAATGTTACTGAATTTTTCTTACAGTATTTGTCCAGCCAGCAATTGACACCCAGCCAGCAAAATACCACATATGACAGGGTTCCCACCCTTCTTCCTAATTATGTCTATTGCTGACCTAAACCTGCTAGTCAGGTTCCTCACTCCTACGTCTCCCAACATCGTTGCCTCCAGCACTGAGACAGATAATAGGATTGCTCCCATTACCTCTCATGATGTCGTCCAGACGGCTAACAATATCCTCCATCCCAGCCCCAGGAAAGCAAACCCTCTGTCTCCTACTCCTATCATTCAAACAGAAAGCCCTATCCATGTATCTAACCTGGCTGTCCCCAACAACAACAATGTTTTTACTTTCCTTGGTGTCGTTCGTCGTGACGCACCCAGAAGTCGACTCACATTCATCGGGTAGCACGGAGAATGGGTTCGATGTTTCCACAACATTCTCCTGGGTCTTCGTTGTTTCTACCTCTCCACCCGTCCTCTTGATCCTTAACTTTGTCCCATGCGTTTTAGCCACTGTCCAGGTTCCTTTTTTGGCTTGAGGATTCTCAACAGGAGGATTACTACGAATCCTCTTGTTTTCCTCAGTCAGTCGCTGTATCTCAAGCTTAGCTACCCTCAGTTCTTCCTTCAGCTGCTGGTAGAGTAGCTCAAGAGAGGACATCTTCAGATTCACCGATCCAACATAGCCGAGGGGTTGACAAGTGACTATACCTTCTGCCAGATCACTCACTACTGGGTCAAGGGAGGAGCCAGAGATGTGAGTTGGGAAATCAACAAAGTTTCTCATGTCAAACTCCGCAAGAAGGTCATTAAAGTCTCTCTGTATAAGATGTTGGATGAGGTCACCAACAATTATGATATGTTGACAGTTGTGTTGGAGCAGAAGGAAGTCCACATTTTCCATTAGGAAGTTGATGGGGTCTGCATGTTGCCACTGAGGTCTGTACATTGCACATACTAGTACAGAGGTACTAGTGTTTATGCATAGCTTGAAGAACATCATTTCAAGATGAGTAGGGATGGCAACATCAATGTGCTGGGCATGTACACTTTTAGAGAAGCATTCTCATCCATGAGGTGTAGCCAGCAATTCTTGCAAAATTTTCTGGAGTCCTGTCGTCCAAAAATGTTTCAACAACAGCTATCATGTCGGGACGTCGAGTGTTCACAAAACTGTGTGTGAGCTCTCCAACATTGGTAATGAAACCTCTAATGTTGGCCAACAGGATGCTGATAGACTGTCTCCTCATGATGTGTTCAGCTTGAAGTGGTGGGTGTGTAAGGCGTGTAAGGTGCCTGCCCTTGAGAGAAGTATGGCAGCGAGGCAGCTGCTGGGATGTAGGTCTGGGTTCTTGTATAAGGCACAATACCACCTGCTGGGCTGAGATAGGAGTAGTTGAATGGGTGACGTGTGAGTGTGTTCACCAATTCAGAGATCCTGTTGGTTTGTTCTGAGAACAGGTCTCTAAACAGGTGGTCCTGTCTGTCAAGTTCCTTTTTCTTCCGACACTGGTCTTCCTGATGTCCTTTCTTGTGGCAGTAATTGCACCCCGGTATCTCGCAGGCAGTTGTTAGTGGTGTGCCCCCTCCGGTGACAGCGAGAGCACTGCCTAGGTTCCTGGGAGGGTGGACTCCTATTTGTTGCACCTCCTGTGTTTCGCTGCTGATTTATCTGCAGGTTCTGCCGCTGGTGACCCTGATGATTGTGTATCTGATGAACGCTTTCTCTGTCTCTCTGTCTCTCTCTGTCTGTCTGTTCTCTCTCTCTCTCTCTCTCTCTCTCTCTCTCTCTCTCTCTCTCTCTTTATGGGTTAAATATGGTTGATGCGTGTCTCGCGACAGATAAAATAGAAGTGTTGTAAAGTTAGGTACAACTAATTGTGATATTTAAAAAGATAAGTAGAACCTCAGAAATATTTCGTCAACATCACTTCATCCCTCCCGCCCCCCTGCCTTACACACATACACACAAACACAAACACACATACAAACACGCACTCACACACACAAACACGCACTCACATACAAATACACACACACACACAAACACACACACAGAAAAAATGCACTCACACTCACAAAACATGCAATCACATACACAAACACGCACTCACACAAACACGCACTCACGCACTCACATACAAATACACACACACACAAACACACACACAAACACGCACTCACACACAAACACACACACACAAACACACAAACACGCACTCACACACACAGACACTCACTCTCACACACTCAAACACGCACTCACACGCACACAAACACGCACTCATACAAACACGCACTCACATACACATACACACAAACACGCACTCACACAAACACGCACTCACATACACACAAACACGCACTCACACAAACACGCACTCACACAAACACGCACTCACACACTCCAACACGTCAAAATCTCTCGCTGTCAATTAAGATTCGTGATTGGTTCTTCTCGTTGGCCTCCCACAGCCAATCACATCGCTGGGATTACACAATAAATTATTAGTTAAAGAGAAGCGTTACTGTCACTGTTTCTCACTCCTGGTACCTAGTACCATGACCTGGTAACATTAGAAGGTACTTGGTACCATGACCTGGTAACATGAGATGATACCTGGTACCATGACCTGGTACCATGAAATGATACTTGGCACCATAACCTGGTGCCAAGTATCAGGTTATGGTACTATTATCTGTTACCATGACCTGGTACCTGGTACCATGACATGATACCATGACTTGGTACCTGGTACCATGACCTGTTACTCTGACCTGTTACCATGACCTGGTACTATGACTTGGTATCATAACCTGGTACCTGTACCATGACCTGCTACCATGACTTAGTACCATGACCTCTTACCATAACCTGGTACCACGACCTGGTACCATGATCTGGAACCATGACCTGGTACCATGACCTATTACCCTGTCCTGGTACCATGACCTGGCACTATGAACTGATACCTTGTACCTTGACCTGGTACAATTATCTGGTATCATTACCTGGTACCATTACCTGGTGCCATGACCTGGTACCTGATACCATGTTCTGGTACCTGGAATCATTACCTGGTACCATGACCTGTTACCATGACTTGGTACCATGACCTTTTATCATGACCTGTTGCCATGACCTGGTACCATGATCTTGAACCTATGACTTTTAACCAGACCTGGTATCATAACCTGGTACCTGGTACCATGACCTGATACCAAGACTTGGTACCATGAACCTGGTACCACGACGTACTACCATGACCTGTTACCATGACCTGTTACTATGACTTGTTACCATGACCTGGTACCAACCTGGTTCCATGACCGGTACCATTATCTGGAACCATGACCTGGTAATATGACCAGCTACCTGTTACGATGACTTGGTACCATGATCTGGTACCATGACCTGGTACCATGACCTGTCACCTTCACCTGGTACCATAACCTGTTACCATGACCTTGTACCTGTTACCATGCCCTGGTACCTGGCACCACGACTTGATACCTAGCACCACGACCTTGTGTCATGACCTAGCACCAAACACCATGACCTGGTACCATGACCTGGTATCTAGCACCACGACCTGGTACTATAACCTGCTACTGGGTACACACACATACACACAGAAGCTATGACTCAACCCCTGTAGCCTCAAATAGGTGAGTACAGGATCAACACAACTTTAAGAAAAGGTATGATAAAGCTCATGAAGCAGGGAGAGTGACCTAGTAGCTACCAATGAAGAGGCGGAGCCAGGAGCTGTGACTCGACCCTTGCAACCATAACTAGGTGAGTACAACTAGGTGAATACACACACATACACGCACACAAAAAAAAAAGGCACGGCTTCAGGGAAGGGAAAGTAGACGACTGCATCTTCTTGGACTGTAAGAAGGTTTCTGACACAGTACCACACACGAGACTGGTTGGAAAGCTATAGGAGCAGGCAGGAATTGAAGGAAAATTACTGGGAAAGTCAGGGAATACCTGACAGGAAGGAAACATCGTGTGTCGGTACGAGACGAGGTGTCAGAGTGGGCGACTGTGACGAGCGGGGTTTCACAAAGGTCTGTCCTAGGGCCGGTGCTGTTTCTGGTATATGTAAATGACATGGCGGAAGAGATTGATTCTGAAGTGTCCCTGTTTGCAGATGATGTGAAGCTAATGAGGAGAATTCAAACGAATGAGGATCAGGGAGGACTACATACGGATCTGAACAGGCTGCAAGCCTGGTCCAAGAACTGGCTCTTGAAGTTTAACCCCACCAAGTCATGAAGATTGGGGAAGGTCAAATAAGATCGCAGACGGAGTACAGCCTAGGTGGTCAAAGGCTGCAAACCTCACTCAAGAAAAAGGATTCTGGGATGTGTATCATATTGAGCACATCTGAGGAGCACATCAATTTTATAACTGATGCAGCATATGGGCGCCTGCCAAACCTAAGAATAGCATTTTGACACCTAAGTAAGGAGTCAGGACCATACTGGAGTATGGAGCACCAGTATGGAACCCAAACCTGGTCAAGCACGTCAAGAAATTATAGAAAATGC
The DNA here is from genome assembly GCA_009830355.1 of Cherax destructor. Taxonomy (NCBI): domain Eukaryota; kingdom Metazoa; phylum Arthropoda; class Malacostraca; order Decapoda; family Parastacidae; genus Cherax; species Cherax destructor. The sequence goes on along the minus strand of WNWK01006043.1, from coordinate 102,627 downwards.
AAAAGTTTGCAACAAGACTAGTCCCAGAGCTAAGGAGTATGTCCGACGAGGAGAGGTTAAGGTAACTCAACTTGACGACACTGGATGACAGGAGGGGTAGGGACATCATGATAACGACATATAAAATACTGAGAGGAATGGATAGTGACAAAGTTTCAGAGATGTGACACAGCAACAAGGGGTCACGACTGGAACCTGAAAACTCGGATGAGTCACAGGGATGTTAGGAAGTATTTCTTCAGTCACTGAGTTGTCAGGAAGTGGAACAATCTGGAGAGTGATGTAGTGGAGGCAGAATCCATACAAAGCTTTAAGGAGAGGTATGATAAAGCTCATGGAGCAGGGAGACAGTGGACCTAGTAGCGACCAGCGAAGAGGCGGGGCTGTGTGTGTGTGTGTGTGTGTGTGTGTGTATGTTTACATGAGATACTGGGAAATTTCTTAAAGGTTAAGCCAGTTGTTCCTCCCTGCCCACTTACTGTGGCTTAGGCAGCATCCAGTGTTGGTGGCAGCAACCAGTGTTGGTGGCAGCAACCAGTGTTGGTGGCAGCAACCAGTGTTGGTGGCAGCAACCAGTGTTGGTGGCAGCAACCAGTGTTGGTGGCAGCAACCAGTGTTGGTGGCAGCAACCAGTGTTGGTGGCAGCAATCAGTGTTGGTGGCAGCATCCAGTGTTGGTGGCAGCAACCAGTGTTGGTGGCAGCAACCAGTGTTGGTGGCAGGAACCAGTATTGGTGGCAGCAACCAGTGTCGGTGGCAGCAACCAGTGATGGTGGCAGCAACCAGTGGTGATGGCAGCAGTCAGGAGAATTGGTAGGGATGTTGACAGCAGCCAGGGACAATGGTAGGGGTGGTGGCAGCAGCCAGGGACAATGGTAGGGGTGGTGGCAGCAGCCAGAGGGTGGTGGCAGGGGTGGTGGCTAGGGAAGGGGTGGCAGGAGTGGTGGCAGTTGACCACCCATCCTCCATTATTGATGCCAAAACTGGGGAAAGCTTCATACTTTAAGTGGCGTTGGTGAGGAGGAGGAGGAGGAGGAGGAGGAGGAGGAGCAGCAGCAGCAGCAGCAGCAGCAGCAGCAGCAGCAGCAGCAGCAGCAGCAGCAGCAGCAGCAGCAGCAGCAGCAGCAGCAGCAGCAGCAGCAGCAGCAGCAGCAGCAGCAGCAGCAGCAGCAGCAGCAGCAGCAGCAGCAGCGCAGCAGCAGCAGCGCAGCAGCAGCAGCAGCAGCAGCGAGCAGCAGCAGCAGCAGCAGCAGCAGCAGCAGCAGCAGCAGCAGCAGCAGCAGCAGCAGCAGCAGCAGCAGCAGCAGCAGCGCAGCAGCAGCAGCAGCAGCAGCAGCAGCAGCAGCAGCAGCAGCAGCAGCGGCAGCAGCAGGCAGCAGCAGCAGCAGCAGCAGCAGCAGCAGCAGCAGCAGCAGCAGCAGCAGCAGCAGCAGCAGCAGCAGCAGCAGCAGCAGCAGCAGCAGCAGCAGCGCAGCAGCAGCAGCAGCAGCAGCAGCAGCAGCAGCAGCAGCAGCAGGCAGCAGAGCAGCAGCAGCAGCAGCAGCAGGCAGCAGCAGCAGCAGCAGGCAGCAGCGCAGCCAGCAGCAGCAGCAGCAGCGCAGCAGCAGCAGCGCAGCAGCAGCAGCAGCAGCAGCAGCAGCAGCAGCAGCAGGCAGCAGCAGCAGCAGCAGCAGCAGCAGCAGCAGCAGCAGCAGCAGCAGCAGCAGCAGCAGCAGCAGCAGCAGCAGCAGCAGCAGCAGCAGCAGCGCAGCAGCAGCAGCAGCAGCAGCAGCAGCAGCAGCAGCAGCAGCAGCAGCAGCAGCAGCAGCAGCAGCAGCAGCAGCAGCAGCAGCAGCAGCAGCAGCAGCAGCAGCAGCAGCAGCAGCAGCAGCAGCAGCAGCAGCAGCAGCAGCAGCAGCAGCGGCAGCAGCAGCAGCAGCAGCAGCAGCAGCAGCCAGCAGCAGGCAGCAGCAGCAGCAGCAGCAGCAGCAGCAGCAGCAGCAGCAGCAGCAGCAGCAGCAGCAGCAGCAGCAGCAGCAGCAGCAGCAGCAGCAGCAGCAGCAGCAGCAGCAGCAGCAGCAGCAGCGCAGCAGCAGCAGCAGCAGCAGCGCAGCAGCAGCAGCAGCAGCAGCAGCAGCAGCAGCAGCAGCAGCAGCAGGCAGCAGCAGCAGCGCAGCAGCAGCAGCGCAGCAGCAGCAGCAGCAGCAGCGCGCAGCAGCAGCAGCAGCAGCAGCAGCAGGCAGCAGCAGCGCAGCAGCAGCGCAGCGGCAGCAGCAGCGCAGCAGGCAGGCAGCAGCAGCAGCAGCAGCAGCAGCAGCAGCGCAGCAGCAGCAGCAGCAGCAGCAGCAGCAGCAGCAGCAGCAGCAGCAGCAGCAGCAGGAGGAGGAAGAGGAGGAGCAGGAGGGAGAATTATCTCCTCAACTGTGTGAGTGTCGAGCTCCATCTCCCGGGCCTACCTTCCAAGTGTGTGTGTGTGTGTGTGTACTCATCTAATTCTATGTATGGATCCTGCATCCACTACGTCATTTACCAGACTATTCCACTTCATGACAACTCTATGACTGAAGAAATGCTTACTAACATCCCTTTAACTCATCCGAGTCTTCAACTTCCAATTGTGACCCCTAGTTGCTGTGTCCCATCTCTGGAACATCCTGTCTTTGTCCATCTTGTAAATTCCTGCAGTATTTTATATGTCGTTATCATGTCCCACCTGTCCCTCCCGTCCACCAGTGTTATCAGGTCGATTTCCCTTAACCTTAGCTCCGGCACTAGTCTTGTTGCAAACCTTTGCACTTTCTCTAATTTCGTGACGTGCTTGACCAGGTGTGGGTTCCAAATTGGTGCTGCATCCTAAAATATGGTCCTGACGTACACGGTGTACAGGGTCTTGAACGATTCCTTACTGAGGTGTCGGAACGCTATTCTTAGGCTTGCCAGGCGCTCATATGCTGCAGCAGTTATCTGGTTGATGTGCGCCTCAGATGTGCTCGGTATTATACTAACCCCAGGATCCTTTCCCCTGAGTGAGGTTTGCAGTCTTTGGCCTCCTAGCCTGTACTCTGTCTGCGGTCTTCTTTGCCCTACCCCGATTTTCATGACTTTGCGTCTGGTGGGGTTAAATTCCACGAGCCAGTTGCTGGACCAGGCTTCCAGTCCTTCCAGGTCCCTTTGTAGTCCTGTCTGATCCTCATCCGATTTAATTCTCCACATTAACTTCAGTCATCTGCAAAAAGGGACACTTTTGAGTCTGTCACTTCCGGCATGCCATTCACATATACTAAAAACAGCACCGGTCCTAGGCATGACCCCTGTAGAATCCCGCTCGTCACAAACTCCCACTCTGACACCTCATCATGTACCATGACTCGTTGTTGCCTCCTTGTCAGGTATTCTCTGATTCATTCCAGTGCCTTTCCTGTTATGCATGCCTGACCTCTAGCTTTTGCCCTAATCTCTTGAGTGGAACTGTGTCGAAAGCCTTCTTGCAGTTCAAGAAAATGCAATCTACCCACTCCTCTATCTCTTGTCTTACTTCAGTTACTTTGTCATAAAACTCCGGTAGGTTTATGACACAGGATTTCCCTTCCCTGAAACCGTGCTGGTTGTGGTTGTTCTTTTCTAGGTGCTCCAGCACTCTCCTCCTGATAATCTTCTCCATAACTTTGCATATTATACATGGCAGTGACACTAGTCAGGCAGGGACTACATTTGCCGTCTTCCACACCTCAGGTAGTTGCCCAGTTTCAATGCATGTGTTGAAGATTGTTGTTAGTGGCCCACACAGCTTCTCTGCTCCCTCTCTATGGACCCACGGGGAGATGTCCGGGCCCACCTCCTTTGAGGTATCAAATTCACTTAGCAGCGTCTTCACCTCCTCCTTGGGTGTGTGTATTTCTTCTAGAACTTATTGGTGTATCCTTTGTTGGTGTATCCCACTATTCCGCCTTTTCAGAGTCCTTCCTGGATCCACTGTAAATACTTCTTTAAATCCCATGTTGTGTGTGTGTGTGTGTGTGTGTGTGTGTGTGTGTGTGTGTGTGTGTGTGTGTGTGTGTGTGTGTGTGGCTCCGTGCCACACACACACGGTAAGGCCGCTCACTGGATGCCTCCCCTTCAAGTGTCCAGGTGATCGTGACCCCCACGGATACACCCAATTATGTAACTCTGAGATATACCTCCATAAACCGCCGCACCTTCACAGTATACCACACTAAAGGGTATATATGTGAAGCACCGTGTGCCGATGTTGCAGCTGTGGTATATATTACAATCTTACCCTCACGTGAATACATAATATCTAAGTCGTACTCATTTTAGATATGTTGCGTTTAATGTCGCAGTTTTCAATTTAATAATGGTATATAATAGATGATAGTATACAATGTCTGGAGGGTATTCCGGGGATCAACGCCCCCGCGGCCCGGTCCACGACCAGGCCTCCCGGTGGATCAAGGCCTGATCAACCAGGCTGTTTCTGCTGGCCGCACGTAATCCAACGTACGAACTACAGCCCGGCTGATCCGGCACTGACTTTAAGTATCTGTCCAGCTCCCTCTTGAAGGCAGCCAGGGGCCTATTGGTAAATCCTCTTATTCATGGTTGGAGGCTGTTGAACAGTCTTGGGCCCCGGACACTAGGGGCGCCATTTACCAATGGCGCCCCTAGTTTTCATTGGGGGTATTTTGCACCGCCTGCCCAGTCTTTCTCTTTCTTAGGGAGTGATTTCTGTGTGCAGATTCGAGACCATTCCTTCTAGGATTTTCCAAGTGTAGATTATGATATATCTCTCTCGCCTGCGTTCCAGCGAGTACAAGTCAAGTGCTTCCAAGCGTTCCCAGTAGTTGAGGTGTTTGATGGAACTTATATGTGCAGTAAAGGTTCTCTGTACTCTCTCTAGATCTGCAATTTCACCTGTTTTGAACGGAGATGTTAATGTACAGCAGTATTCCAGCCTAGAGAGAACAAGTGATTTGAAAAGGATCATCACTGGTTTGGCATCTCTTGATTTGAACGTTCTCATTATCCATCCTTTTCTTTGCAGTTGTGATCGTGGCACTGTGATCCACTCCCAGGTCCCTCACATTATTTTTTGCTCTCTATTGTATGATCAGAGTTTGTAGTATACTCAGTTCTAATTATTATCACCTCCAGTATTCCATAACGGAGTAGTTGGAATTTGTCTTTAATGAACATCATATTGTTTAGCGTTGCCCATTGGAAAACTTAGTTTATATCTTCTTGGAGGTTAACCGTGTACTCAATAGATGACAGTCTCAAGCAGATCCTACTATCGTCTGCAAAGGATGACACGATGCTGTGGATTACATCTCTATGTCTGATATGAGGATGAGGAACAGGATGGGGGCGAGTACTGTGCCTTGTGGAACAGAGCTCTTCACTATGGCAGCTTCCGATTTCATTCTGTTTACCACTACTCTTTGTGTTCGATTGGTTAGAAAGTTGAAGATCCATATCCCTACTTTGCCAGTTATTCTTTTAGCACGTATTTTGTTCGCTATTACGCCATGATCACACTTGCCAAGGCTTTTGCAAAGTCTGTGTATATTACATATGCTTTCTGTTTTTCTTCCAGTGATCCAGTTTTTGGGAATCCAAGTGGTTTGCAATCGTGCTTCTTAGAACTCTTTCAAAGATTTTTATGATGTGGGACCTTTATGGAGTGGGGCTATATCCGTTGTTTTTAGTGACTGGAATTTCACCCATTTCTAAGCTCCTTCTCCATAGTATACTTAGGGCACGCGAAAAGGGTTTCTTGCAGGTCTTCAAAGTCTATCGGAGTTAGGGTAATGTCGGAAATCTGATGGAGCTTTGAGGCTCATTCATGAAGAAATCATTTTGATTATCAATCTTTAGACTGATTAGTGGCTCGCTAAACACAGAGTCGTCCTGGGATTTCAGTATCTCACTCATTTCTTTATTGTCATCTGTGTAAGTCCCATCTTGTCTGAGCAAGGGCGCGATACTAGATGTGGTTTTGCCTTGCTTTTGGCATATGAAAAGAAATATGTTGAATTTCTTTCAATTTCACTAATCGCTTTTAGCTCCTGTCTCTCCTGGGTCCTTCAAGAGTCCTTTAACTTAAGTTCGATACTTTCCACTTTCCTGGTCAGCGCTTCCTTCCGTGTATCAGATAATCTAGCGTTTTTGAACAATGCCTTGAACATACTACTTCAGCTGCCAGGAAGTTGATCCTTTCAAGGCACTGGTTTGGATCCATGGTATTTAAGATATCTTCCCAACATGTTTCATTTAAGACATGGGTCACCTGGTCCCAGTTGATGTTCTTGTTGTTGAAGTTGTATTTGGTGAAGACACCTTCACAGCTACTTGCATTTAGATGATCAGGACCCCTGTACATGTAAGTCTGAACTTCAATTAGATTTTGATGGAATTAGTTGTTTTTGATATTGTTATGTCTCTTACAAGGTCCTCATTATTTGTGAAGATGAGGTCAAGTGTGTTTACCAGTGTTGTTGGCTCCACTTAGGGTGTGTTTATTGCAGAGATTTAGTAACTCATGTGTGTGTAACCTTTTATCTGCGCTGACTCCTGGGATTGTTTCTGTTATAACATTATTTTCAACATTCTTCCATTGTGTATGCCTTAGGTTGAAATCACCATGCAGTAAGATGTTTGGGGATGCAGCTGGAAGGCTTTCCAGACAGTAATCAGTTTTCAGTAGGTGTTCCTTGAACTGTTGGAAGGTTGCATCTGGTGGCTTATATACAACCACGATGACTAGATTTTGGTTCTCGATCTTTATTGTTAGAACTTCATCTACATCATGTGTGGTGTTCAGCATCTCCGTGCAGATGAGCGACTCTTTGACATATAGGCCAACCTCTCCTTGTTGCCTGTTCTTTCTGTCACATCTAAAAAGGTTGTACCCATTTATCCATATTTTGTTGTCAAAGTGGTCTCTTGTGTGGGTCTCTGTGAAGGCTACAAACATCGCATTTGACTACTCTAGAAGTCCACTGATAAAAGGTATTTTGTTGTTGGTGGATGGCTTAAGGCCCTGCATATTAGCAAATATGAACGAGGTTGTATTTTGTGTTTGTTGGGGGGATTTTGTTATTGGCATCAGTAGTTATGGTTCTGGAGTGCCATAGGGGGGGGACACTGGCTGTGCCTCCAGTCCAACAAGGCTCCAAGGTGGTGGACTGGTGGACTATGTATTTTTATTTCCTTCCATTTTCTTTTTTCGTTTCCTGCCACTAAAAAGTCACTTGGAGTAGAGTTGTTATAAATACTATTGTTTGTCTTGTGAGGTCTGTACCTCCTGGTCCTTCCTAGATGGTATGCAGAGCAGCTGTTGTTGCAGCACTGTTTTTGGAGGACCGAAGAGTGGCACATTTCTGGGTGAAAGAATTTACAGGAGGGAGAACGACACACTCCTTTAGACAGGAGGTCACAACATTTTTTGGGATGCTCAAAGTAGCGTGTCCCATTTGTTTTTCCTGATATTCCATGCTTACAGATGCCGTAAACATAGGATTTGCACAATTTCGCTTTTGGTTGGGTAGAATTTTTGGTAGATGTGTTCTCAATTTGTGTAGTTTGTAGGACAGCAGTATAATCCTCAGTGTCCAAGCCAGGGCCACCCCGTCCTGCTTCCGGGTCACTACTTTCCCCAGAAGAAGAAGACTCCTCCACTACATCCGTAATGTGGGCCATGGTCTTGTGCACTAAGGCTTGGGGCTGAGTCTGAGTCAGCACTGGGGCTGGGGGCTGAGTCTGAGTCAGCACTGGGGCTGGGGGCTGAGTCTTAGTCAGCACTGGGGCTGGGGGCTGAGTCTGAGTCAGCACTGGGGCTGGGGGCTGAGTCTGAGTCAGCACTGGGGCTGGGGGCTGAGTCTTAGTCAGCACTGGGGCTGGGGGGCTGAGTCTGAGTCAGCACTGGGGCTGGGGGCTGAGTCTTAGTCAGCACTGGGGCTGGGGGCTGAGTCAGCACTGGGGCTGGGGGCTGAGTCTGAGTCAGCACTGGGGCTGGGGGCTGAGTCTGAGTCAGCACTGGAGCTGGGGGCTGAGTCTGAGTCAGCACTGGGGCTGGGGGCTGAATCTGAGTCAGCACTGGGGCTGGGGGCTGAGTCTGAGTCAGCACTGGGGCTGGAGGCTGAGTCTGAGTCAGCACTGGGGCTGGGGGCTGAGTCTGAGTCAGCACTGGAGCTGGGGGCTGAGTCTGAGTCAGCACTGGGGCTGGGGGCTGAATCTGAGTCAGCACTGGGGCTGGGGGCTGAGTCTGAGTCAGCACTGGGGCTGGAGGCTGAGTCTGAGTCAGCACTGGGGCTGGGGGCTGAGTCTGAGTCAGCACTGGGGCTGAAACGTTTCACCACACAGCAGACTTTATCAGTCGAATACAGAGGCGGTATATATGGAGTCAACAAAACCAGTGGAGAGGTGAAGATGATGTCATCAGTCCATCAATCTTGAGCAAGTAGTTTTGAGGTGGTCAGTCCCTCAGCCTGAAGATCTTCGTCATCAGAATGTTGAACAACCGAATAATGAATACAATAATAATAATGATGATTCTTGATCAACTGGGAGATCAGGAGCACTGAAGACGTAAATAGCTTTGCTCTAAGTTGTGACAGGGTTGTGATAGAGGGTGAAGAAGTTATCAGTTGGGGTAACTTAGAAGATGAAGGAAGTAAGCAGGTAGCGAAATTAGCAGGTGAGGCAAGTTAGAATGTGGGGAAAGTTAGGTGATGGGGGGGAAGGTATTATTAGGTGGGGGAGAGAGAGATACGATGCTGGTAAGTGGGGAAACAGGTCAAGTCTGAATGTCAACAAACAGGTCAAGTCTAACTTCAAGTCTGGATGTCAATAAACAGGAAGGAGGGAGAGGAAGGTTGACGACGTCTAACCGCAAAAAGAAGGGGGAGGAATAGGGGGTAAGGGGAAGCTTCTAGTCTCAAAAGAGGAGGGAGAGGAAGAGGAAGGGGAGGGTAAGAGCAGTGAGCTATGAAATAGTAAAACCAGCGTCTCTCAGGGGTGCGAGGCTGAGGGAGTCCATTACTGTTGAATTATTTAGTGCGACATTTTGGGAGGTGTTGCATGCTTGAGGCTGGCCAGAGGCACGCACACATGCAAGCACACGGACGCGCAAGTATGCACACATGCAAGCACACGGACGCGCAAGTATGCACACATGCAAGCACACGGACGCGCAAGTATGCACACATACAAGGATTGACATGCAAATATGCACATACATAAATTTGCATAGGTGATAGCACATAAAACACACACACACACAAGCATGCCTTATAGGAATACTTCTCTCTTTCTCTTCCTCTGTGTAAATCCCTACCACCTCTATCTCCCTTTTCCCAAACATGATCTTCTGACACCAGAGCTACACCGAACCCTCAAATTTTACATATAATTACAACATCCCAACCAGACCTCCCATCCATGATGGACATCACTGTATCCCCCAGATATTAGCAAAGGATTTTATTACAAGGAGTTAAATGGAAAATTAAATGTCTGACAAATACTGATAACATTGCAAAAAGTAATGAGATGAAGGTGAAATTAGCCAAAGCAAAGCCAGAAATAATAGCCTGAGTAGAAATGCAGTTTACAGAAATAACTGGTGCAATATTCTCTGCTGGATACAACATAGTATGAGAGAGAGAGAGAGAGAGAGAGAGAGAGAGAGAGAGAGAGAGAGAGAGAGAGAGAGAGAGAGAGAGAGAGAGACTGAGGAAGAGATGCCACTACTGATTAAAGATTTATGCAGTTTTGAAAAACTAACAACATTTGTAGCAGAAACCTTGAAGACAATGCAGCGGGAATTATGATAACGGGAAAAGGAATAGTATTATTATTATTAATAATAATAATAATAATAATAATAATAATAATAATAATAATAATAATAATAATAATATAATAAACTCAACCCCATAACGCAAGACGACCAAGACAAGAGAATAAAGAGAAAAAGAAAGCTGCAATAAAAAACCTTGGGAAACCATAAACACAAAGAAGTTGACTGGTAGAAACTGAAGAATCTCAAGGAAAGAATGAAGGCAGTAACTGGAAAGAATGAAGGCAGTAACTGGAAAGAATGAAGGCAGTAACTGGAAACTTCCTGAGTCAATATGTTGAAAACAGTACGAGGCTGTGAGAACAGAATGAAGCAACAAAACTGATCTGGTGGTTTAGTAAAGTGAAACAAAGAGGAAATAGAGTATGAGGAACCTCTTGAAGACAGTGAATATATGGACATAAACTTCAACTACCTGGAGACAGTGAAGACAGAAGGAGGAGGGATAAAGAGATATACGAGGGACAGAGGAAAAATAAGATTATAGGAGAGGTAATGACACAGCAATGAGAGTTTCTGACTGAAAGTCATTAGAAAACAGAACAGAAATATAAGAGTACACGAAGCGACGAAAAGGTACCTCCAGATATGCCAGGAAGTCGCAGAGTTGTACCACATGGCTGTTCCAAACACCTTGTAACTTTTTTTGTAACTAGTTGTAACTATTTATATTTATAACTATGATAAGCTTTCTGGAAATAAGCTTCTGTTTGTGACTCGATAAAGCCCACTGCGTGGGCGAAACGTTGTCAATAAAGGATCATATTATACTGCTTATGTGTTTATTTTTCCATTGTGTCGGTATTTTATACCATTTATTTCCATGGCAACCAGCAACTGCTAGGTCTACATCATACTTTAAAATAACCTTTTTAGTTATATTTTAACTATTATTTTAAACTTAATTACGCTATATTATTAGTATTGTTACTTTTTAAAAATCCCTTCTCATACAGCAGACCCAAAATTTTTAAGCAATGTGGACTAAAGTGGCTTCTTGGGCCCCCTCCGGGATTAGGGGCCCTGAAGTTTAAGGCTCATTAGTTTCATAGTGGATCCGCCCTTGTGTGGGTGGTGTAGTGAGCAGAGTGTACAGGGGTGTAGGGAGGTGTTGCTACAATTGTAAAATGGTGGACGTATTGTGAAAATGGCTGGGTGTCAAATTTCACTGGCAGTTATTAACTAATATTAAGTTAAAACTCACTTTGAATTACATCCTCTGCACATTTTTTGTTGTGTGTTAATTCATTTCGAGTTTTTAATATCCTTTCAGAAATTTTCTTCTCCTCTTACCCCCCAAAAAAAAAAAAATAGTAATAAATTCTTCCTCAAAGTATTAAATTAAAAACTAAATAACTTATAACGTAAGTAATTGCTTATGTAACTACCCAATGGGATAACAATTGAATATTTTTTCTCACTTATAATATCTGTAAGTTATTTTATAAAGTAATCAGCCGAGTAATTCAACTTAATACTACGACTGATACAAAAAAAATGGGAAAGAATTCGTATACACGTTCAGTATTTAGTTTACAAAGACATGATAAATGAATAGCGATTTTAAATATGCAATCACCAATTCATGAACATAACTGATTGTTATTTTCTGGGTTTTTCAGTTACAGTTAATACGTGTGTACAGTTTGTTCAGATGAGTAGGATCCTTATTTCCTGTAGGATCCTTACTTCCTGTAGGATCCTTACTTCCTGTAAGATCCTTATTTCCTGTAAGATCCTTACTTCCTGTAGGATCCTTACTTCCTGTAGGATCCTTACTTCCTGTAGGATCCTTACTTCCTGTAGGATCCTTACTTCTTGTAGGATCCTTACTTCTTGTAGGATCCTTACTTCCTGTAGGATCCTTACTTCCTGTAAGATCCTTACTTCCTGTAGGATCCTTACTTCCTGTAGGATCCTTACTTCTTGTAGTATCCTTACTTCTTGTAGGATCCTTACTTCCTGTAGGATCCTTACTTCCTGTAGGATCCTTACTTCCTGTAGGATCCTTACTTCCTGTAGGATCCTTACTTCCTGTAGGATCCTTACTTCCTGTAGGATCCTTACTTCTTGTAGGATCCTTACTTCTTGTAGGATCCTTACTTCCTGTAGGATCCTTACTTCCTGTAAGATCCTTACTTCCTGTAGGATCCTTACTTCCTGTAGGATCCTTACTTCTTGTAGGATCCTTACTTCTTGTAGGATCCTTACTTCCTGTAGGATCCTTACTTCCTGTAGGATCCTTACTTCCTGTAGGATCCTTACTTCCTGTAGGATCCTTACTTCCTGTAGGATCCTTACTTCCTGTAGGATCCTTACTTCCTGTAGGATCCTTACTTCCTGTAGATCCTTCTCTGTAGGATCCTTACTTCCTGTAGGATCCTTACTTCCTGTAGGATCCTTACTTCCTGTAAGATCCTTACTTCCTGTAAGATCCTTACTTCCTGTAGGATCCTTACTTCCTGTAGGATCCTTACTTCCTGTAAGATCCTTACTTCCTGTAGGATCCTTACTTCCTGTAAGATCCTTACTTCCTGTAGGATCCTTACTTCCTGTAGGATCCTTACTTCCTGTAGGATCCTTACTTCCTGTAGGATCCTTACTTCCTGTAGGATCCTTACTTCCTGTAGGATCCTTACTTCCTGTATTCTCCACGTGTGACAGGGAATAGGTAGGGATGCTGATGTAAGTTAAGGTACAGGATGAGGATGTGTTATGGATGTGGGTGGAGAGAGGTAGTTGGTGTTGGTATGGAGTTATTATCCTTTAGTGGGATGGAGGGAATGGTAACCCCTGAGGTGATGTTGTTAAGGGCTGAGCAGGGGGTGACCCAGAAGAGAGGATTTCTGGAGGCTGTGTTCCCTCTTCGTATAATCCTCCCTTGCCTCTCGTTACCCGTGTCTCACCAATTCTCGTCCTGATCAAGTTAAAATATGAAGGCATCTTGTTGCACTCCTCGAGAGTGCTTTCTCTCTTATGATAAACTCTCCTACTGTTTCTGGTCTCGGCAAAAGGTTGTTTCGGCGTCGTTTGCCCCATAAGTCCTTTTCCATTCTCTGAAAATTTGACATCTCCTTTACCTTCCACTCTCACTTTTTTTTTTCAACGCACAGACCATCACCGACCGAGGCGGGTGACCCAAAAATAAAAACGAAAGTCTGTCTTTTTACATTTAGTAATTTATACAGGAGTAGGGGTTACTAACCCATTGCTCCTGGCATTTTAGTCAGCTCTTACGACGAAACGCATGGCTTACGAAGGAAGGATTCTAACCCACTTGCCCATGGGAAACTCTCACCTTGTATTATCGATAATCACTATGACTTCTTGGTCCTCTCCCCCCCCCCAGCTTCCTCTACCTGGCCTATTCTCAGCTTTCTCAGGCAGTACATCATCAGTCACTTCCCACTTCAGATTACCTTACCCTACACATTATTTTGTCTATTGTTACCAGTTCCCTTTCCCGTTATGTGTCTCTTATCTCCTGTACAGCTTTGTTATTTTGGTTATTCATGAGCTTGGGATTGTTTTTGCGAAATAATACTTTGAAGAGCATAGTTAGCATAACATATGACCGTTCATAAAAAAATACAAATTATTAATGATATCTCAATTAACAGACGAGTATCGAGCTAGGCAAGACAAACCGATGCTTAAAGAAATCAAACTGCAAGATTCTCATTAAATGTGAGCGCTATTTCTGGTCAGTGAGTGTATTAAATATTATGATTCTCTTTTCCTCTCCTCACATGACTAGACGTTTTGAGTTAACAAGATATGATGCAGCTTCCGCCTTGTAGAGTTCTGAGAGGCAGTCACCAGGAAATCCTCGCACCAGTGTAAACATAGCTAAGTCAACATTAAAGTCAGGTGAACCCTCAAGTTTAAGCGTCATGCTCTTCTATATTGCATTTTTCTGATTTTGAAACATTAAATGTTCATAATGACAAAAAAGGCACAATACCGTGACTGGAACAATACACACACAACCCGCACATTACATTGTTAAATGCTCTAAACTTCAGAACACCCGTGACTTAACCTGATTCCTTCCCTGTCTTATCTTCCCCCTTCTCCTTTTTTCTCCTTGGGTTTTCCTTTCTTTCTGTTCTTTCTTTTGCCTTGTATTTTCCTTCATTTTTTCGCTTTTCTTCCCTCTCGTACCCCCCTTGCGGGCCGCTAGCCTCATAGCAGTGCTCCTTCCCATATGACTGTCTACTCTACTACCTTTACTACTACCTTTACTACTACCACTACTACCACTACTCCTACATTTCCCCACTCTCTTGTACCCTCCCCTGTCTGCCTGCCTATAAATACCCTTCCTCTGTCTCTGTGTGTTAGTGTGACTTTGTAAATGGTCCAAGTCGGGCCGAAACGTCGTCGTAAGCTCCTCTCTTTTATATGTGCGGGTTGTGTGTGTATGTTCATAATGATTAAACAATATATGTGCCTGTTTGAGTGTATTGTAATGTATCAAATTACCTGTCAATTTTATTACACAGTTTTGTAATGGAGCTGAAACAAATGCCGGTATGGGTCACCTGGATGCTATTGGTGTTTGAATGGAAAATTTTCAGACTTTTATGGGAGGGAATCTGGAGTAATGTGGTCACTGCTACCGTGATATGAATGCTGGATCACACTGCACTGTCTTGGAGTTTAATCTATCGTAGACTTACCTCAGGGCACTGTGGTGGTGGTGCTGGTGGTGCTAGTGGTGGTGGTGCTGCTGGTGCTGGTGGTAAAGGTGCAGGTGGTAGTGTTTTTTTTTTTTTTTTTGATGGTGGTGAACCTTGAAGGCTGCTGGGTGGGCTTCCTTCGGGCTGGGTTCCCTCACCGCTCGCCCACACTTAAACCCACGCCCACACGACAGGTGTTATGAGGCGAGGCAGCTTTAAAGTCAATTTTTGGCCACTCTAATCCGGGCCTTCATGACTCCTGCTGTCGCACATTTCCACACTTTATTTTTTTTTTTTTTACACTTGAGCAAATTCAGACTCGTCTGAGTTGCCGCTCCGCCTCTGCTCACATTTCAAACTTTTCCGCTTTTCTTGAATGAAGTTTTTCCAGTGGTAAACTTTCTTTACACACTTTTGCCGTCACATGCTTTATTCCCTACTATTTACCGTGCATCTTATAATATGTCCCAGCTTTATCGGCTTTATATTGTGCAACCATCATTCGTTTTCCATCGTGTAAACACGGAACTACAGGTGGCAGTGCGAGAGTGCACACGCACACACTAATTCTTAGACGAATTTAAACTAAATTAATTGTAGTATTTCTTGTTCCTTATTCGATTTCCTTGTCATAGGCACTTCGAAATATCCCCACCTTATTTTTGTTTTTTAACTGTAATTTCCAGGTGTTAATTACGTGGTTCATTATTTATTTCACATATGTTAGTAACTGAGTTAGTATCACAATTTGTCCTAATTGGTCCTGAGATGGTGTAGTTCTGTTTACACTCCCTGATCCACACTCTGGTTACACACACATTTGTTTACACACCGCGAGCCACTCTTTACACACCGCGAGCCAATCTTAACGCACCGCGGGTCATACTATTTACACCAGGCGAGGCACTCAGCTGACGCTTACCTTGTTATATCTCTTGAGCTGCTTCATTTTCCTGGTGTCAGGACAAAGGTTTTTAGTATTCAGCGTAGAGTGACATGACTTATCTGTAATGCGTCAACTTCCTCACCTTACTTAACCTCACCCATTTGTTGTTACGGAGGATTATAGTTTGCGTTATTTAATACTTTGCGTTACCATGAATGGAAGTCAACATTTTCAGGGAGAAATCACTCACAGTTTCGCGTTTCTGAAGCTTCCATCTGTTCTAACTCCTATTTACATCTGTATTTACACTGTATCTCTCTTCATTCTGTCGCATTTACATTTCCAACACATCGGTAAACCTCGACAAGACATTCATGATCTATGTAAACTTTACTAGGCCATTTAACTAGCGCTTTGGTCCCCTAAACGTCACATTAAACCTGAAATGAAACAAATTTTCACGTTAAGCTGGAAAATAACGTTCACTCGTTTAAAGTTACGCAGAACAAGTACACAATTTAACCATTTGTATTTTTTTGGTTAACCCGCTCCGTGAAATTAGTAGATGTTGATGAGTATTATTTTTTTTGGTGTTGAAATGCTGAACATTTAGGGATGTTGTACAATGCCTGGGGAATGAAAGAGTTGTCAGGTTTGATCAGAGCTGGATTAAGATTTTGTAGGCCCCTGGGCTACAGGTACTGTGAAGGCCCTGGGCTACAGGTACTGTGAGGGCCCACAGTGATATTTTCAAAAGGAAACAAAATTATTCACAACAGTCAAGAGTTCATCATACACGTGGTGTAATAACATATTATAATTATAAACTTACATCAGTAACTGTGAACACTTTTCACCTAATCCCTGGAGGCCCTCCAGCTGGTGGACCCTGGGTTGCAGCCGCTGGAGGCCCTCCAGCTGGTGGAGGACCCTGGGCTACAGCCCCTGGAGGCCCTCCAGCTGGTGGAGGACCCTGGGCTGCAGCCCCTGGAGGCCCTCCATCTGGTGGAGGACCCTGAGCTGCAGCCGCTGGAGGGCCTCCAGCTGGTGGAGGACCCTGAGCTGCAGCCGCTGGAGGCCCTCCAGCTGGTAGAGGACCCTGGGTTGCAGCCTCTGGAGGCCCTCCAGCTGGTGGAGGACCCTGGGCTGTAGCCCCCGAAGCCCTGGGTTTTGATAATGATAACAATAATAATAATCTACAAGTACATGTACAAGGTATACCGGCCTAGCTGACATCAATGATATATTACTATATATAAAGGCCCTTGTTATGTAGAGCATTTCGGGCAAATTAGGTCAATGCAGGTGTCTTCAGAAAACACGTCCAAATGCTTCCACCCATACCGGGAATCGACTCACGGACCGGGAATCGACCGGGAATCAGTGTGAGAGCTGAGTGCGCTGGACACCATGGTCGACAAGAGGAAAGTCAAGAGGGCCTTCAGTGCTCTGGATGGACAGCACTTCTCCAGCATAAACCCTCCCGTCACCTTTTAAAGGTTCGAAACGTCACAGCCCATCCCCCTCTCCACAACAAACAACTCCCCGTTTCCCAGCAAACAACTTCCTGCTCTACAGGAAACAACTTCCCCTTAATAGCACACAGCTCTCCCTCCCCAGCAAACACCTCCCCCTTTCCCTTCTAACAGCTCTCTTTTCAGAGCAAACAGCTACCCCTCGACAGCAAACAACTTCCCCTCACTTACAAACAACTCCCCCTCCCTTGCAAACAACTCCCCTTTTCTTGCAAACAACCACCCTTCCCCAGCAAACAACTCCCTCTCCCTTGAAACAATTTTCTCTCCCTTGCAAACAGCTCCCCTCCCCTGCAAACAACTCCCCATTCCCTGCAAACAACTCCCTATTCCCTGCAAACAACTATTCCTCCCCTGCAAACAACTCCCCATTCCCTGCAAACAACTCTTCCTCCCCTGCAAACAACTCCCCATTCCCTGCAAACAACTCTTCCTCCCCTGCAAACAACTCCCCCTCCCTGAAAATTTAATTAGGTCATTACAAACATGTAGTTAAACACACGTGCACAACACAAACATTAAAACAAATGACAGCTTATCCGAAGTCTCCCCCAGCGTCTCCCCCAGTATCTCTCGCAGCGTCTTTCCTAGCGTCTCTCCCAGCGACTCTCCCACCGTCTCTCCCAGCGTCTCCCCCAGCGTCTCCCCCAGTGACTACCAGCGTCTCCCTCAGCGTCTCCCCCAGCGGATGGGTAAGGAAAGCTTCCCCAAGTCGGTATTATCCGCATTGACATAATACTCCCCTCCTCCCCACCATCCCAGCTCACCCCACCCACCCCACCCACCCCACCCACCCCACCCACCCACCCACCCCACCCACCCCACCCATCCAACCCACCCAACCCACCCAACCCACCCTACCCACAGTTTAACAACAAAAAACTTCGGGATTTCTTCAGCAACATTCCTTCAGGGCTAATCCTGTAATCTTTTGATCCAAGTTACTGGAGCTATCTCCCCTCCCCTTTCTCGGATCAAAGGCGATTTCCAAACACTTCCCGGGGTCTGTACGACCCTGTGGGTTAAGCACTTCTCCACTGTCAGGGATTCCCCTAAACAGGAGACCTCTCGTGGCTAATGTATATATTTTTTTCAGTTTGATGACCTGATAATGACTCTTGTGATCGGCTTGAAACTTTCACGTTATTGCTGCTTCTGCAATAATTTGTATCAATTTTTTTTTGTTATTTTTTTCGTTTAATAATTTAAGAGTAGCTCTGCCGATCCTCTTCACGTTTCTCCCGTCGATGGATCGAACCCTAAAGATTCTGATTTATTTTCGTTTTATAAGATTTAGTTTGTCACATTTATTGAAGTTCTGATATTGATTTGTTGAGTTATGTGACGTCAGTCACATAACTCCTGTGAATGACCGACGTCACATAACTCCTCTGAATGACCGACGTCACATAACTCCTGTGAATGACCGACGTCACATAACTCCTGTGAATGACCGACGTCACATAACTCCTGTGAATGACCGACGTCACATAACTCCTGTGAATGACCGACGTCACATAACTCCTGTGAATGACCGACGTCACATAACTCCTGTGAATGACCGACGTCACATAACTCCTCTGAATGACCAACGTCACATGACTTCTGTGAATGCCGACGTCACATAACTCCTCTGAATGACCGACGTCACATAATTCCTGTGAATGACCGACGTCACATAAATCTTGCGAATGACTGACGTCACATAAATCTTGCGAATGACCGACGTCACATAACTCCTGTGAATGACCGACGTCACATAACTCCTCTGAATGACCGACGTCACATAACTCCTGTGAATGACCGACGTCACATAACTCCTGTGAATGACCGACGTCACATAACTCCTGTGAATGACCGACGTCACATAACTCCTCTGAATGACCAACGTCACATGACTTCTGTGAATGCCGACGTCACATAACTCCTGTGAATGACCGACGTCACATAATTCCTGTGAATGACCGACGTCACATAAATCTTGCGAATGACTGACGTCACATAAATCTTGCGAATGACCGACGTCACATAAATCTTGCGAATGACCGACGTCACATAAATCTTGCGAATGACTGACGTCACATAAATCTTGTGAATGACTGACGTCACATAAATCTTGTGAATGACAGACGTCACATAAATGTTGCGAGTGACTGACGTCACATAAATCTTGTGAATGAATGACGTCACGTAAATCTTCTGAATGACTGACGTCACATAAATCTTGTGAATGACCGACGTCACATAAATCTTGTGAATGACTGACATCACATAAATCATGTGAATGACTGACGTCAATGACTGACGTCATATAACTCCTGTGAATGACCGACGTTACATAAATCTTGTGAATGACTGACGTCACATAAATCATGTGAATGACTGACATCACATAAATCATGTGAATGACTGACGTCACATAAATCATGTGAATGACGACGTCACATAAATCATGTGAATGACTGACGTCACATAAATCATGTGAATGACTGACGTCACATAAATCATGTGAATGACTGAGGTCACATAAATCATGTGAATGACTGACATCACATATATCATGTGAATGACTGACATCACATAAATCATGTGAATGACTGACGTCACATAAATCATGTGAATGACGACGTCACATAAATCATGTGAATGACTGACGTCACATAAATCATGTGAATGACTGACGTCACATAAATCATGTGAATGACTGAGGTCTCGTTCAAGTTTGCATGTTATGTTCTGTGTGAGTAGTTATTGGTACTTGTTGTGTGTTTACTTGTTTCTTCTGAAATGGTGGTTCAAATGTGAACTGTTGTTGTAAGAATCCCAAAACAACGTTGTTTCCCCCTCACACCTTCCCCCCCCCACACACACACCTTCCCTCACACACACACACCTTAGCTCACACACACACACAAACGATGTAGTGGAGGCAGGTTCCATACATAGCTTTAAGGAGAGGTATGATAAAGCTCATGGAGCAGGGAGCGTGACCCAGTACCGGCCAGTGAAGAGGCGGGGCCAGGAGCTATGACTCGACCCCTGCAACCACAACTAGGTGAGTACAACTAGGTGAGTACACACACACACACCTTCCCTCACTTTCACACCTTCCCTCACACACACACACCTTCCCTCACACACACACACCTTCCTTCACACACACACACACCTTCCCTAACACACACACACCTTCCCCACACACACACCTTCCCTCACACACACACCTTCCCTCACACACACACACACCTTCCTCACACACACACCTTCCCTCACACACACACACCTTCCTCACACACACACCTTCCCTCACACACACACACCTTCCCTCACACACACACACCTTCCTCACACACACACACACACACCTTCCCTCACACACACACACACCTTCCTCACACACACACACCTTCCCTCACACACACACCTTCCCTCACACACACACACACCTTCCCTACACACACACACTTCCCTCACACACACACCTTCCCTCACACACACACTTCCCTCACACACACACCTTCCCTCACACACACACCTTTCCTCACACACACACCTTCCCTCACACACACACACCTTCCCTCACACACACACCTTCCCTCACACACACACCTTCCCTCACACACACACCTTCCCTCACACACACACCTTCCCTCACACACACACCTTCCCTCACACACACACCTTTCCTCACACACACACCTTCCCTCACACACACACACAGTGACCTCGATACCTCAAAGGCGATGGGTCCGGACAATATCTCCCCGTGGGTTCTTCGGGAAGGAGCTGAGGTACTGAGTGTGCCACTTACCACAATATTCAACACATCCCTTGAAACTGGGCAGCTACCTGAGGTATGGAAGAAGGCCAACGTAGTCCCCATTTTTAAAAAAGGAGACAGAAAAGAGGCACTAAACTATAGACCGGTGTCACTTACATGTATAGTGTGCAAAGTCCTGGAGAAAATCATCAGGAAAAGAATGGTGGAACACCTTGAGCGGAACAGGATAATAAACGCCAGACAGCATGGATTCCGGGAAGGCAAATCCTGTGTAACAAACCTCCTAGAGTTCTATGATAAAGTAACAGAGGTAAGGCAGGAGAGAGAAGGGTGGGTTGATTGCATTTTCCTGGACTGCAGGAAGGCCTTCGACACAGTTCCTCACATGAGATTAGTAAAGAAGTTGGAAGAACAAGCAGGTATAACAGGAAGGGCACTGGAATGGATCAGGGAATACCTCAAAGGAGGCAACAACGGGTCATGGTGCGTGGTGAGGTATCACAGTGGGCGCCTGTGACGAGTGGTGTACCGCAGGGTCAGTCCTAGGACCAGTGTTATTCCTGGTTTATGTAAATGACATGACGGATGGGATAGACTCAGAAGTGTCTCTATTCGCGGATGATGTGAAAATAATGAGGAGAATCACATCAGAAGAGGACCAGGCAGGGCTGCAAACAGACCTGGACAAGCTCGACATCTGGTCTAGCAGTTGGCTTCTCGAATTCAATCCCTCCAAATGCAAAGTCATGAGGATCGGAGAAGGGCAAAGAAGACCACTGACAGAGTACAAGCTAGGCGGACAAAGGCTACAAACCTCGGCAAAGGAGAAAGACCTTGGAGTGAGTATAACGCCTAGCACGTCTCCGGAGGCACACATCAACCAGATAACTGCGGCAGCATATGGGCGTCTGGCAAACCTTAGATTAGCGTTCCGTTACCTTAACAAGGAATCGTTCAAGACACTGTATACCGTGTACGTCAGGCCCATACTAGAATATGCAGCACCAGTCTGGAACCCACACCTGGTCAAGCACGTAAGGAAACTAGAGAAAGTGCAAAGGTTTGCGACAAGGTTAGTTCCACAACTCAGGGGTCTGTCTTATGAAGAAAGGTTGAGGGAAATAGGACTAACAACACTGGAGGAAAGAAGGGTCAGAGGAGACATGATAACGACATACAAAATACTGCGGGGAATTGACAAGGTAGATAGTGACAGGTTGTTTCAGAGAGGGAACACAGATACAAGGGGACACAACTGGAAGCTGAAGACTCAGATGAGTCAAAGGGATGTCAGGAAACACTTCTTCAGCCACAGAGTAGTCAGGAAGTGGAATGGACTAGAGAAAGATATAGTGGAGGCAGGAACCATACATAGTTTTAAGACAAGGTATGATAAAGCTCATGGAGCAGGGAGAGCAGAGACCCAGTAGCAGACAGCGAAGAGGCGGGGCCAGGAGCTGAGACTCGACCCCTGCAACCACAATTAGGTGAGTACAATTAGGTGAGTACACACACACCTTCCCTCACACACACACACCTTCCCTCACACACACACACACCTTCCCTCACACACACACACCTTCCCTCACACACACACACCTTCCCTCACACATACACACCTTCCCTCACACACACACCTTCCCTCACTCACACACCTTCCCTCACACACACACCTTCCCTCACACACACACCTTCCCTCACACACACACCTTCCCTCACACACACACCTTCCCTCACACACACACCTTCCCTCACACACACACACCTTTCCTCACACACACACCTTCCCTCACACACACACACCTTCCTCCACACACACACCTTCCTCACACACACACACCTTTCCTCACACACACACACCTTCCCTCACACACACACACCTTCCCTCACACACACACACCTTCCCTCACACACACACACACCTTCCCTCACACACACACACCTTCCCTCACACACACACACATTCCCTCACACACACACCTTCCCTCACACACACACCTTCCCTCACACACACACCTTCCCTCACACACACACCTTCCTCACACACACACCTTCCTCACACACACACCTTCCCTCACACACACACCTTCCCTCACACACACACACCTTTCCTCACACACACCTTCCCTCACACACACACCTTCCCTCACACACACACACCTTCCCTCACACACACACACCTTTCCTCACACACACACACCTTCCCTCACACACACACACCTTCCCTCACACACACACACCTTTCCTCACACACATACACCTTCCCTCACACACACACACCTTCCCTCACACACACACACCTTCCCTCACACACACACCTTCCCTCACACACACACACCTTCCCTCACACACTCCTCCAGAAATATTGTTTTCTTGACTGGCAGCCACAAGACTTTCCCAGTCCCTTTCTGCCTCTAAAGTTTACAACTTCTCCCATCCTTTCCATCTTCCTCCTCCTCCCTTCTCTTAATCCCCCCTCCACCGCCTCCTCCTCACCCTCCCTCCCAGAGTACAGGCTACTAACGCTGCGTGTCTTCTTCCTACATCGTATTTCTTCACTTGCCTTCAACGTCACTTCTTCCTTCTCCTCTTCTTCATTTTGTTCCTCCTCCTCCTCCTGTTCGACGTATTTATCATCCATGTCATCGTTCTTCTCAACCTCTCCCAGCGACTCCTCCTTGACCCCTCACTAACTCCTCCTCCTATCAAGTTATAGTAACTCAAGCTTTGCTGGAACCAAATCTTTTAAGCTGCCGTAACTTCTGAACACACAGATTATTATTCATATTCATATTATTATTATTATTATTATTATTATTATTATTATTATTATTATTATTATTATTATTATTATTATTATTATTATTATTATTATTATTATTATTATTATTATATTTTCGGGAAAACATTAAACCTGTAAGGGTCATGCATGGCCTTGGGAATGGCAAGAGTGAGGGTAATCAGGTTAGGCCTGAAAGAGGAGGGGAAGGGTAACCCCAGTTCCTTGGATCGAGATTATTTTCATAATTATGGGGAGCGCTAAACCCGTTGGATTGCAGCAGAACATTGTGGCTGTCATGTGTATATGTGTGTGTATGTGTGTGTGTGTAATGGATCAAAAGGGAAAGTCTGGGATCATGGTAGATGTTTCGCCCAGGGCACTATTTAAACCTGTTTCGCCCTGCCTAGCAACAAACGAACATAATAGAATATCCTGTTCTAAACGAAATCATTCAAAGCAGTCAAGGCTTCAATAGGAAATGACTTTCGACGCTTCTTTCTGGCTTTTATTAAGTACCTTAAGAGCTGACGCTTTGGAAGGTAAACACATACTGTTCAAGAGAGGTTCTTCAACTTGTTACCTCACTGTATACTATTCAAAATATCCCTCTACAGAAATGGGGCAGTTTCACTCTCTCTTGCTAAAGTTGCAGCTCTAGAGAGCTGTCCTCTGCTCTTTTACTCTCTGACCACCCACTCATTTTCTTGGCATTCCCAACTTTCTTAATAACTCTGCTCGGCACCCAACTGAAATCATCTATACAGATATGTCCTGGTACATATAAACGAGTTTTAGACCATAAGAAATATTTGCCTTAAGGAAGGGGGGTCAACTACAACCCCAGATCAACACTTCTTAACTGTGTGGAGGGGGGAATGGGGAAGGGAGGAATGGGGGAGGGGAAATAGTGGGCAGGGATGGGGTTACAGGGTAAAAGACCTAAACCTAAATCAGCCCTTAATAGCAGAGTAGATAAGACCATCGCTTAACAGCTGCGGGACCTTGATGATCCTGGAGTATATCTGGAGAGGGTTTCGGGGGTCAACGCCCCCGCAGCTCTGTCTGAAGCCAGGCCTTGTAGTAGATCAGGGTTTGGTCAACCAGGCTGTTACTGCTGGCCGCACGCAAACTGACTTACGAACCACAGCCCGGCTAATCAGGTACTGGCTTTAGGTGCCTGTCCAGTGCCTTCTTGAAGACAGCCAGGGGTCTATTGGTAATTCCCCTTATGTATGCTGGGAGGCAGTTGAGCAATCTTGGGCCCCTGACACTTATTGTTGTTGTCTCTCAGTGTACTCGTGGGGCCTCTGCTTTTTTATTGGGGAAATGTTGCATCTCCTGCCGAGTCTTCTGATTTCATAGGGAGTGATTTCGTGTGCAAGTTTGGTACCAATCCCTCTAGGATTTTCCAAGAGTATATTATAATGTATCTTTCTCGCCTGCGTTCCAGGGAATACAGATCAAGGGACTTCAACCGTTCCCAGTAATTTAGGTGCCTTATCGTACTTATGTGTGCCGTGAAAGTTCTTCGTACACTCAGAAAAAAACATGTTCCCTCAGGTTCCACCTCAACGTTACTATAATACAGAAGGTAGTGGCGGCACACCGCAGGTGTTCCCAGGCTGGAATTATCACATGGGATAGCATCACACGGCACGCTTCCCACGCTATAAATGAGGTTTAATTCGAGGAAGGAGAATGCAGCTCCTAATTCCATGGATCAAGATACCTTCAGCATCAAGGCATCCCTCATTTCCCCTTTTTTCCAAGTAAGTGGAGGGTCCCACCAACCACTTAAATGACACGACATATCTTCACTTACGGTCTAGTTAAACTTGCAATTGATATAATACTATCAGTATTTTATGGGCCGTAATTTTCACATGGAGAAACGTTCACTTTCCACAGTCTCAAAAAGGACAGTAATGCAATCAAGATTTAATATTTTACAAAACTATTCAAACATATGAATTTTGAGGCAATCTAAATTTAATGTACTTAATGTTCGAAACATCAGAAGTCTTCGAAACGTCGCCACCACTAGATCTAGGTATGTAAAGAGACGTAACCTCTGTAAACAACTAAACAAACGACTCACGAAATCGTAATAACAAGATTGTAAACAAACTACAGAAAAAAAGTGAGGCTCGAACCCATGGCAGGTGAGCCTTAAAACTCACAGGCCAGTGCGCTAACCACTCGACCACCTGGCTCTATATTTCTTGCTGGACCTCCAGCAACGCTGATGTGGGATTCGTCTGTACAAGAAAGAAAACTGCATTTGTGGCGACCCATGCTAACCTCCCTACGGTGGATAGCAATATGCCTAGTTGGTCGAGTGGTTAACGCACCTGGCCTGTGAGTTTCAGGACTTGCTCGCCATGGGTTCAATCCCCACCCGTTCTCTGGTTTGATTACTTGGAGTTAACTGTACATATGTTATAGATTCTCGCATTCCCATTATTCAGGCTTAAATATTTCGTTTTGAAAAGTTTCGCCTTTCGAGGATGGTGCCTTGATGTCGAGGATGGTGCCTTGATGTCGAGGATGGTGCCTTGATGTCGAGGATGGTGTCTTGATGTCGAGGATGGTGCCTTGATGTTGAGGAAGGTTTCTTGATGCCGATAAAGGGTTCTTGATGCTGAGAAAGGTATCTTGATACCGGAAAAGGGCTCTTGATACCTGAAATTGTAGCTTCACACCCCTTGGTTCGCATCTGATCGTCACTCCCGCTTACCGGACGCTGTATGACCCGTACGGTTTCCGCTCTCCCCCCCCCATCCCCCCATGACGATAACGGATGCCACAGCGTCGTCCTGCTCCTCACAACTGAAATTCTTCGACGACTGGCAGTATTTCCAAGGTTTTTTTTTTTGAGCCGCTTCAGGTATCTTCAGGGTCGAATCTGAGTCCACGAGAGCTTAGCGCGTCCCGCCGTGAGTAAAAGGAAAACAAAATCTGTTTAAGGATCTCCAAGTGACAGTTTTTTTAATGGTTATAAGAGAAATAACATGAATGAGGAGGGGAAGGATAAAGCAGTGGACAAAATGTTGTGGGTAGAAAGGGTGTGTGTGTGTGTGTGTGTGTGAGAGAGAGAGAGAGAGAGAGAGAGAGAGAGAGAGAGAGAGAGAGAGAGAGAGAGAGAGAGAGGTAAGAAAGGTTGTGGATAGATAGGAAAAAAATATATAAGAAAGGGAGAAAATAAAGAAAGAGGTAAGAACAGTTTAAAAACAGACAGGAAGATAGATGCAAGAAAGGATATAGATAGAAAGGAAGAGAGAGAGATATAAGAAAGGCTGTGGATAGAAAGCAAGAAAGAGATAAGAAAGATAGTGCCTTCACTACTCTTGAATGGTCCTTGAAGAAGCAGTTTTCGTCACAGTAACCAGTGATATATATGGACCGCCACGGGAAGGGGGGGGTAGTTTTAACCCCGTTATTTATGCATCTTTCTTATATTTTCAATGTAATTTGTACCATCATAACACTTTTTATTTTTGCTTTCATCTGGTCATCCAGAGTCCAGGACTATAGCTCCTGTCCACTCAAACTGGTGACTGTTGAAACTGAGACTGGCCAGTCATCTCCCTTTACACAACGACGAAACATAGAGGAAAAATATAATGAAAAAACAAACAAAAAAGTCTTCTTGAAAGACAGAGGGATTTTTGAGATGGGATGATTGTAAGAAGTGGAGCGTAGGAAGAAGTAACGAGCGAGTAATAAAGACGAACAGCAGCGAAAAAGACGTTAAAAGCTAGGTATAAAATGCTAATAAGAAGTAAAACTGGGCGTGGGAGCTAGAGAAGAATAAAAGATAATGGGAATAACAATGGCGCATGCGCGCCATTGTTATTTACACGCGCGCTCGCTCACAAGCACGCACGCGTGCACGCTCGTCGCGGGCGAGACTGAATACCAAATGGAGTGGCGAGAGTAAGGAAGGTGGAGCAGAAAAACAAACAAACCAAGAAAAGGAAGAGGTGGATGGCCAAACAATGGAAGGAAGATAGGAAGGAAGGAAGGAAGGAAGGAAGGAAGGAAGGAAGGAAGGAAGGAAGGAAGGAAGGAAAGAAGAGGGAAAGAAATATCAGCATGAGGGAGAGAAGCGGAGACGACTAAGTGCTTCCTACTCTGAGTTGCATATATAAATATGAGGTGGGAGATTACCCAAGAGAGTAATGAGATAAATGGATAAACTAAGGAGAAAAAAAGAAAGAGGAAAGTAAAAGACAAAATTTGTGCAAACGTTGGAATTGTACGCACCCAGACGATGAAGTAAATAGAAGCGCCGGTAGATGCTGGATTTTGGTAACGTTTGACCTGATTGTGAGAATGGATGAGAGAGAGAGAGAGAGAGAGAAGAGAGAGAGAGAGAGAGAGAGAGAGAGAGAGAGATGGAGGAGAGAGGTGAGGAGAAACAAGATAAAGGTACCAGTCCAAGGCAAACTGAACACGTAAGCATTGTGCTGGTACCTAAGACTGCTTACATTGTGGGAGAATAATCTAGCTATGCTTCCCTGTTATATTCCATCACATAGAATGGGTTGCGTAAATAAGGCAGTGAATTCTGTCAGTCTGAGATAGGTCACTTCAGCAACACAGTGAAGATATTATCAATTTCACTTTGGGTTCAGTATCTGCGAGAGCTGAAAAAGCTGAAGTTACTGTCACCTGAAAATTACCAACTCCGAGAATGGCCTGACGCAGGAGAGGTCGCGAGGGAAGACGATGGACGACTAAGGAGGAGAGCAAGAGTTTCTCAGATATGTCTACTGAAAACCAGACTTCAAGAAGAAATAAATCAGACTGCAAGAGGACTAATAAGATGATTTAGTTAGAAGGAAATAGAGAGGAAGAGGAGGCTGTAGTTGTTGGGTTACGTGAAGCAGCGTCGGAGATGAAACTGAAAAGATGAAAGGAAACGAAAATATACAGGAAGGTTATATCGAACTCAGGGAAAAGCTGTGACGTCACCGGTGACGAATACCCTTAGTGCTCGATCACTCTTAAATAAACTTCAGTATGGTGCTTGCACCAGAGGCCTCGCGAGAGGCAATTACAGAGTAAAAATATGCAAAGATAAAAAAAAATAGAGTCCAGAAACAAGAAACCAGCAAAGAGGGATATAAATATGAAATAAAAGGCTCTGGGTAGACACCACATAGAACGTATGCTCTTGTGGTTCATGCGAACTACGAAAGTGTAAAGACTGCTTTCAGGAAAATGAATGAATAATCACTTGACACAGAGCACCCCAGTTCTGCCAGACAAATTCTCCAGTACGCATCACAGCTGAAGAGTTCCACCTCGTCACGCATATAAAGAAATGTCAGAGATTTTCCACCAGACAAATCTCGAAACTGAGATGTGAAAAATACTAGGACAGGTTAAAGGAGCTGAGCTTCCCGACACTGAGACAGAGAGAAAGAAGATAAGGGAGTTATGATCATTACATATATGATACTCAGTGCTATTGAAAAAGACTTATAAAGATAAACTAGTAATAATGGTAGAGTTAACGACAAAATGTTAGGTAAATGGACACAGCCGCAACTATTGTGACATTTTATTGTGACAGTCAGAGCAAAACTTAGCCACAATGTCACATTAGAAAGGGAGTAAACAAAGAACTGAATGCTCAAGGCGACGACAAGCTAGATATAATTCTTCAGTGTAGCGCGACTCCACACGTGGATTTATGAGTCAATGTTACAGAACCTACAAGTAAAAATAGATAAGAAAACAAATGTACGTGTCGATCGCATTTCAGGCCAGGCGCTGGAATTCGACCCAGCCAGCCATACCCCGTTCCTCTCCCTACCTCTCTCCAGCCGTCATACCCACGTGTGAATAGATAAATTACTACACGCTCACCACGCACCCACAAATACCACAAGCGTGATTACACACATACACGTGCGAAATTACCCCGTTACTTGTGCGTATACGCTCACTCGAACACTCTGACGTGTATGTACATACACACGCACACTTAAAAATACACCTACGCGCACCCTCATATATGCGCACACAATTACATGCGTGCACGCACACTCTCCCACACAAATAATGAGAACAATACAGACACAAGAGTGGCTCCGAGACCCTTAGATGTTGCGCAAAGAAGCGTTAACATTGACTAGGAAGGAGAGAGAGAGAGAGAGAGAGAGAGAGAGAGAGAGAGAGAGAGAGAGAGAGAGAGAGAGAGATAATATTTATAGGTGCTGCATTTATATGCTCATATGTCCAAAGTCTGGGATGACCTCAAGTGTACTGTGATAAAGTCCTTGATGAACGACCCTTCCTGAGGAGACAGTCTTCAGTTCTTCATGTCAGCATTTCAAGACGACGACCCGTGACTTCGTCTTAAGTCTGGAGACATTCCGAACACGCTCTTGAAGTGTTCGTGATGGAATACACAAGTCTCGCCCATGATAAACTGAAGACACGTTATGTAACCAGTTCCTAACATTCACACCACATATGGATCCAGATGTTTTACTACGGACAATAGTGGAATAGTCATAGGCTGCAGGACAAGCTGGTGTTGGGAAAACGTTTCGCTCTTTGTGACCTTAAGTTCTGCACTGTGGGAAATGTTGTTTCGGTAACAGCTGCTCTTCGGTGTCCCTCTTTTTTTTTTGAGACAAATACATGGCGAGGTTATGTGACCAGGCATGTGACCAGGCATGTGACCAGGTATGTGACCAGGTATGTGACCAGGCATGTGACCAGGTATGTGACCAGACATGTGACCAGGCATATGACCAGGTATGTGACCAGGCATGTGACCAGCCATGTGACCAGGTATGTGACCAGGCATGTGACCAGCCATGTGACCAGGTATGTGACCAGGCATGTGACCAGCCATGTGACCAGGTATGTGACCAGGCATGTGACCAGGCATATGACCAGGTATGTGACCAGGTATGTGACCAGGCATGTGACCAGGCATGTGACCAAGCATGTGGCCAGGCATGTGACCAGGCATGTGACCAGGCATGTGACCAGGCATGTGACCAGGCATGCAATCAGGCATGTGACCAGGCATGTGACCAGGCATGTGACCAGGAGTGTGACCAGGCATGTGACCAGGTAAACAAAGCAATGAGTATCCATTCAAAGCCTCCCTGCAAGGAGGGCTTCATGATGCTGGGCAATGGCTCTTAATCCAAGGGTATCAGAGCTACCATCCTTCCATTCTTTGGATTAAACCTCATAAAATCTCTCATTTCCCATATACCGTACAACCCCTGCGGGTTTAGCAAGGTATGAGTATCATAATAGCAATCTTGCAGAGCCTCACTGGGATCTCCAAGGGAAAGAGCTAAATTCTTAAGGGGTCATGCAGAGCCATGGGTATGGAAGGCAATCAGGTTTGATCCGAGGAAAGCTTATTGACAATCACGACCTTGGTACTAGTGAGGCGAAGCGGGAACAGGTGCCAGTAACACAGGTACAATACCAAGAGTGTTATGACATGGAAATCAGTCTGCCAAGTGTAGTCATGTGACCAGGTCATGAGGAAGAGTGAACTCCCAAGCCCGGTGGTCTCAGGTCATGAGGATGAGTCCACTCATCCCAAGCCCGGTGGTCCTAGGTCATGAGGATGAGTCCACACATCCCAAGCCCGGTGGTCCTAGGTCATGAGAATGAGTCCACACATCCCAAGCCCGGTGGTCTCAGGTCATGAGGATGAGTCCACTCATCCCAAGCCCGGTGGTCCCAGGTCATGAGGATGAGTCCACTCATCCCAAGCCCGGTGGTCCCAGGTCATGAGGATGAGTCCACTCATCCCAAGCCCGGTGGTCTCAGGTCATGAGGATGAGTCCACTCATCCCAAGCCCGGTGGTCTCAGGTCATGAGGATGAGTCCACTCATCCCAAGCCCGGTGGTCCCAGGTCATGAGGATGAGTCTACACATCCCAAGCCCGGTTTTCCCTTGCCATCAAGAAGGGTGGTGGTCCTTCGTCTAAAGACTGACAAGGATAGTCACTCGAGAGCATGAGAGTATCACATTAGTAATCAAGAAAAGTCTGGCATTCTTGCAGACCACTTTGCCACCAAGATGCCAGCCTCAGACTCCAGTAGGTTTCAAATCTGCCCGTGGAGGTAAGCGGGTAAAGAAAAAAAGAAAGTAGAAACTAGGTAGACAGGAATGCAGGCAAGGAAGGCAATCAGGCAGGCAGAGATGCAGAAATGAAAGTATTGGGGCAGGCATTGATAAAAGAAGTCATAAGGGCAGGAAGACATTCAGGTAGGCAGGCAGGCAGGCAGACAGGCAGGCAGGCAGACAGGCAGGCAGGCAGGCAGGCAGGCAGGCAGGCAGGCAGGCAGGCAGGCAGGCAGGCAGGCAGGCAGCAGGCAGGCAGGCAGCAGGCAGGCAGGCAGGCAGGCAGGCAGGCAGGCAGGCAGGCAGGCAGGCAGGCAGCAGGCAGGCAGGCAGGCAGGCGAAGGCAGGCAGGCAAGCAGGCAGGCAGGCAGGCAGGCAGGAAGGCAGATAGGCAGGCAGACAGGCAGGCAGGCGAGGCCAGGCAGGCAGAGCAGACAGCAGGCAGGCAGGCAGGCAGACAGGCAGGCAGGGCAGACAGGCAGCAGGCAGGCAGCAGGCAGGCAGACAGGCAGGCAGGAGGCAGGCAGCAACAGGCAGGCAGCAGGCAGAGCAGGCAGGCAGGCAGGTAGGCAGGCAGGCAGGCAGGCAGGCAGGCAGATGCAGGCAGAGCACAGGCAGGTAGGCAGGCAGGCAGGCAGGCAGGCAGGCAGGTAGCAGGCAGGCAGGCAGGCAGAAGGCAGATAGGCAGGCAGCAGGCAGGCAGGCAGGCAGGCAGCATGAGGCAGGCAGGCAGACAGGCAGGCGAGGCAGACAGGCAGCAGGCAGGGCAGACAGCAGGCAGGTAGGCAGGCAGGTAGGCAGGCAGCAGACAGGCAGGCAGCAGGCAGAAGGCAGGCAGGCAGACAGGCAGCAACAGGCAAGGCAGGCAGGCAGTCAGGCAGGCAGGCAGGCAGGCAGGCAAGCAGGCAGGCAGGCAGGCAGGGACAGGCAGGCAGGCAGGCAGTCAGGCAGGCAGGCAGGCAGATCAGGCAGTAATCCTGTAAAAGATTACAATGGTGGTTTACAGTTTATCAGACAATTAATTCAAGATGATTCATTATTCCAGTTAAGTATTTAGCAACTATAGTTTTAATTATATTAGATTAAAATTACAAATAAATACAAATTTCAAGATTAACTGGATTTCACTAATAGTTGAAGTAGTTCAGAAATTAAGATTGTAAAATTATATTAGATGGTTTAACATGATATAGTTCGTATTAAGTCTTAATTAGTATTCAGAAGCTTAAAACTAGTTTAGATTTATTAGACAATAGCTATATTCGGGACTTTGTGTTTACTGTATTTTGGGTCAGTGTTGGTGTAGATGAGGAGGATATGTGTGCGTTTGCAGGCAGGCAGGCAGGCATGCAGGCAGGGAGACAGGCAGGCAGGCAGGCAGGCAGGCAGGCAGGCAGGCAGGCAGGCAGCCAGGCAGGCAGGCAGGCAGGCAGGCAGGCAGGCAGGCAGGCAGGCAGGCAGGCAGGCAGGCAGGCAGGCAGGCAGGCAGGCAGGCAGGCAGGCAGGCAGGCAGGCAGGCAGGCAGGCAGGCAGACAGGCAATAAAAAATATATTGCCACTTTAATTTTAACTTGTGAAAAACCTATACAAATCGCTAACAGTCGGATCACTAATATTTTTATGTTAAATTTAATTGAGTTTCTGCATTAACTAGTCATTGCGTTTTCAACCACAGTAATTGCCAAAAAAATCCTTGCTCTCTAATGAAGCCAAGGTCGACCTCACATTCGTGATGAGGTTCTAAATTTTCCGGCAGCTCGGGGTCGCCCACTGCCCAGCTCGTCCTAATGTTATTTCTTCCTTCATATATTCTACCATTGTCCAATTGTCTCCAATCTTCATTACTTAAATTTTCTTCATAGTATAAAACATATATATATATATATATATATATATATATATATATATATATATATATATATATATATATATATATATATAAAACATACATACATACATACATTATACTTGACATTGATATCATTCTCGAGGACAAACTGATTAATAAGAGGATTGTAAAACAAAACAAATAGGCGAGTTAAACACCCATAAGGCTTTGTACCATCTCACAAAGGAGATATGTTATATCCTATGACAACCAAAAACTAAATAAATACGATAGGCCACTGAAGTTGGAATTCATAAAAGCACACGTATCCGCAAGGCATCACTGACAGGACTCCCTGCATTCTAGTCTTCATGTGCGGTGTTCAGCGAATTATCAACGATTCTCTCCAACCTCTTCAATGACAACGTTGGGATTCGAAACCCAAGTTTCATCAACGAAGCTATGTACCGGGGTGACCTAACAGGTTCATCACTCGGTACAACCGAGGAAGAGGGATGAAAACCAAGGCAAAGACGTTACAGACGACCATAGGAAGATCGATTGCTGCCCACCAAGGCCGCAAACGCTAAAGGACTTCATAACAAAGGAGTGTCAGTACGCAATGATCAGTTGTTGTTCAGTGGGACGACTAAGGGTTAAGCAGGAGGCAAGAAAATAAATAAAAGCATGGGAGCAGTGGGCTCTCGGCCCAATGTTTCCTGTGACTGCTTATTGGAAAGCTCTTGGTTCTGTGACTGCTTGTTGTAAGTCAATTATGGTGTAAGCGGCAACAGATTCATATTTAAATGGAACATACTAGAAGGAATCACCCGAAGAAGAAAGCCACCGTGGGCTAGTCAAGCTAGGAGTCATACAGGCAGTCGGTCGAAAATAGAGTAAGACCCAGACAGTATGAAGTAGTCAGTGTCTAACTAGCCTTTCTCTGACTGAGACAAGTCCAGAAAAGTGTGATGGCACAGTGAGATACCTTTACACTACAATGCAACATCGTCACAGTGATACAGAAGCAATATCTTGTGATGTTATACTATATCAGACAACTTGACAATGCAGTGATCCCACGTAGAATGTTATTTAAATGATTAAAGTACAGTGGAGTGTTGCGACTATATGAGTGACAGAGAAGAGAAAGTGAACACCGTATACAGATATATAAAATAATGTAGCTTGAGTGTTATATTTGGTACTGAGAAATATTTGATGTTACATGTACACTGTGCAGTGACTATACCAGATTTGATGTACATAATTTTAATGAACTGTGAAATGATGGAAAGATGTACCACACCAATGCTGTAAATGTTGTCAATATCATTCATTAAAATTGTCATTGTTTATATTTGTGAGTTTACTGGAGCCCATCATCCCTCATATACACACAACACGCTATCCTAGATAAGTAACAATAACCTCTGGCTGAGCCTGCGTTTCACGTCAATCTCTCTCTCTCTCTGTTAATACACAAGACTAGTAAACTGGTTACATATCTCCACCATTGCTGCTGGGACACAGGCACTGTTGTGTTCTGACAATGATTTACTTGCCCCGCAGCCTATGCAAATTCTGCTTTTGTCTCCACATTCTCGTTACGTCTGGCAAATGTTAATTTTATTTTTATGTTTTATTGTTTTATTTTTGCCAGCTAACTTCAGATGTTCCAAGTTTGTATTTCGCCCTCGACCTCTGCAGGATAATTGTCACCCTCCGCTTGGTAACTTTCTCTCGAGTTTCTTACTTAGACATGCCGAGACGTGATAAAATGGGCACCATGATATACATACATATAATGGACAGTACATATGCTGGACTTGTCATGAGCATGTCGTGGACAATGTATGTCAAAAACATGTATGTGTTGTGCATGTCATGGATGATGATTCTGTTATCTACTAGTAACTCCATCGTCTGTAAGAGTTATCATATGACTCGTAAGATGCTTCTTGAACTCTTAATATTTTCTCAAGATGCCAGACACTCCTCCTGACGACTTAGTTACTCAACACTGCTTAACTTTTCGGTAACTAAGGGGACTTTCCTCTGTTTCCTGTCACTGTAGTGAGAACATTTTCTTTATTCAGTACCAAAGAACATTTGATATTCTCTCTCTCTCTCTCTCTCTCTCTCTCTCTCTCTCTCTCTCTCTCTCTCTCTCTCTCTCTCTCTCTCTCTCCCTCTCTCTCCCCGTGTGGCCACTTTATTAGGTACACTTGTGCACCTGCTCGTTAATTCAAACATCGACTCAGACAATCACACGGCAGGACCTTACTGCCTTAAAGCATACAAACATGCTTCAGAGGCTCAGTTGTTATTCGGGCGAAACATCAGAATGGAGGAAGAAATGACTTCGACAGTGGAATGATTGTTTTGAGTGTGTGTCTTCCCACCAAGGCAGGGTGGAGCAAAAAAGAAAAACTTTCATCATCATTCACTCCATCACAGTCTTGCCAGAGGCGCGTTTACACTGCAGTAATAAAACTGCAACATTAACACCCCTCCTTCAGAGTGCAGACACTGTACTTCCCATCTCCAGGACTCAAGTCCGGCCTCCCTGTATCCCTTCATAAATGTTACCTTGCTCACACTCCAACAGCATATCAAGTCCTAAAAACCATCTGTCTCCATTCGCTCCTATCTAACACGCTCATGCATGCTTCCTGAAAGTCCAAGCCCCTCGCACACAAAACCTTCTTTACTCTCTCCCTCCAACCTTTCCTAGGCCGACACCTACCCCGCCTTCCCTCAGAAACAGATTTACACACTCTCGGAGTCATTCTAATTCTTTCCATCCTCTCTACATGTCCGAACCACCTCAATAACCCCTCCGCAGCCCTCTGGATAATAGTTTTGGTAATCCCACACCTCCTCGTAATCTCCAAACTACGGATTCTCTGCATTATATTCACAACACACATTGCCCTCAGACATGACATCTCCACTGCCTCCAGCCTTCTCCTTGTTGCAACATTCACCACCCATGCCTCACACCCACATGAGAGCGTTGGTATAACTATACTCTCATACATTTCTCTCTTTGCTTTCATGGATAAAGTTCTTTGTCTCCACAGACTCCTCAGTGCACCACTCACCTTTTTCCCCTCGTCAATTCTATGACTCACCTCATCTTTCATAGACCCATCTGTAGACACGTTCACTCCTAAATATCTGAAAACATTCACCTCCTCCATACTCTCTCCCTCCAATCTGATATCTAATCTTTCCTTACCTATTTTTTTTGTTATCTTCATCACCTTACTTTTTCCTATATTCACTTTTAATTTCCTTCTTTTACATACCCTACCAAACTCATCAACCAACCTCTGCAACTTCTCATCATAATCTCCCAAAAGCACAGTGTCATCAGCAAAGAGCAACTGCGACAACTCCCAGTTTGTTTTAGATTCGTAATATTTTAACCCCACACTTCTTGCCAACACCCGAGCATTCACTTCTCTTGCAACTCCATCTATAAATAAATATACTGAATAACCATGGCGACATATATACTAATGTTCCTGGTTGTTTAACCTATAGTACATTAAAACGATCGCATCCTTTGAATAGGATGCTGTAGACACCAGCTGTGCCTGTGATCTTGGTCCGAGACGTTTTGGTGATTTCTTTAATGGTTTTAGAAAAGTTTTGCAATACTCATGTTGGCTTTCTGGAGAAGACGATTGATAACTGATGCCGTGGGTTAAGCAGAAAGGACCAGCCAGCGATCAGCTTTGTTCTTACATGAATGGATGATGTATCGAGAAAATATCAAGGTAGAGTAAGCATTTTCTATAAGTTTATTCTTCTGTATAAAAATTCATTAATTCTAAGACTGCGTAGGAAGAAGCCTACGATTATTCCTACTTTTCTTCAGAGATCAGTAGATACAAGAGGAGGAGAGAGGGGATATTCTGGTTATATAGGTGATCTAAGAATAGCCTCATGTCATCGAAGGTTAGGCTACCCGCACTTTCTTGAGCACCGGGCCTCGTCGGGCCCGGTGTTCCAAAAGTGCAATGAACATTTGCTGATGTGAACCTCGCTCCCACAGGTAACACCAACTAGGTGAACGCTGGCTCAGTTTTTCACTTGAGGCTTCGAACAAGATTTTTTCATTTGCGACGCTATACCTACTGTTGGATTCCCAACCCAGATATCTATTGCCTTGAAACCGCCTTTCCCAAGTGTAGAAGTCAAAATTCTGAGCAGCAACCTTCTACTCCTCACCATATATACCCCCAGAGGGCACAAGCTACTGTTAGAACCATCTGTACACCGCCTCATCCCATTTCTGGTACTCATTGTCTTAATACAAACACTACATGGAGCTCTGAACGAATATATAATATTAACTGCATTTATTTTTATAACAGAAACTGTGCTTTTTCTAATTTGATACACTGCGGAGAGATCCATGACTCCATAACCATGTTTGCTGTAATGTATAATTTAATTCTTATGTTTAGTTGTTAAAATAGTTATACTTCTCTTACCCCCTGCAAGCTTCTTCTTTATGCTCACATACATTTTTATCACAAAAGAAGTGAGCTTGCTTGAGAGAATGTCTTTAAGCTAGGCCTGTAGGCTGAGAAGATTCTCACAAGGAGGCAGGAGTTGGTGTAGCCTCCCTGCCTCCTCATGAGAATTTCTTCTGGCTACGTGCTTTAAGTCAGTTCATAGTTACTTATGGCATAGGATACGACCTAATTTATAAAACATAGTTTAACACCATTAATGAATAATGTTGGCATCAATATACTGAGATAACTCACCATTTCTTAACTATTAATTAAAAACATATTAGATTTCTCTGTTCATAAATTTACTGGAGGGTACAGCTGCTCTCCTTGGGCACCCCGCAGGAGGCTACGACCCGGCAAGCCATGGAGGTGAGTTGACCAACCTCTGAACACAACCAGTGAGGGTAATTAACAAAGAAGCTTTGTCTCTACAGGCTGCACAAACAATGGCACTCACATAATTTTTTTAGAATGAATAATTAATTTTTAATGATTAATAAATGTTATTTGTTGAAGTATATTCTCTTAATTTTTCATTCTGTTTCTTGTGAGCGCAAAAAAAAGTAAACCGGAAGTTGCTGGCTGCTAGCTACTTTAGCATGACTTTTCCCACTACTCTTACTTCAACGTGGGGTGCCTAAGGAGGGTTTTTTATCCAAGGAACTAGAGCTAAACCTCATATATTGACGCTTCTGTTTACTCACCGAGTTGCATTAGCGGGAGTGGATACTCATTAGCTCCTGGTCTTGTTCTTAAGCTAGCTGTTGTGTATAAATGGTTTAAAAAACCGACAAGCTGATAAATGAAACATCTGTGCAGCATTTGGGAATCTTTATTCTGGAAACGTTTCGCCCTACTTCCACTAGTGGTCTCGGCGGGTGACTCCACCTACCACTGCTCCACCTCCACCCTCAGCCTCGAGGCTGAGGGACTGATTACCTCAAACTCCTCATCTTCGACCATTCTGTGCAGTGGACTGAAGAAGCCACTGTGTGACGAAACGATTCCCAAATGTTGCACTAGTGTTTCATTTATCAAACTAGCCGTTTCTGGGTTCATTCCTACCTTCCTA
Source organism: Cherax destructor (assembly GCA_009830355.1). Taxonomy (NCBI): domain Eukaryota; kingdom Metazoa; phylum Arthropoda; class Malacostraca; order Decapoda; family Parastacidae; genus Cherax; species Cherax destructor. The sequence goes on along the minus strand of WNWK01006043.1, from coordinate 63,570 downwards.
AGCTCTCTCATAACTGTTCTAGAAAGCTACGTGAAGGTTCCTCATCGACGAGGCCAGTCCACTTCTACCAACTCTAAAGCGGAAGAAATTCTTCCTGACAACCCTGTGACTCAAGTGTGTGTGTGTGTGTGTGTGTGTGTGTGTGTGTGTGTGTGTGTGTGTGTGTGTGTGTGTGTGTGTGTGTGTGTGTGTGAACAACAGTGTCAGCTTTAGTAGCAGACATGAAGCTTACTATTGAACCGCTGAATATACAAAAAAAAAAAGATGTAACGAAAGCTTTACCTAGTTATATTATCATCACAAGTGCCAAGTGTTGTTCCGTGGCACTGTTTTCACACTGCCCGCCCTCACTCTTCTTTCACTCATGTTTAATTTATAAAAAAAAAAACAAATACCAGTGAAAACAGGATATTAAACCTTAGCGCTTTCATGTGCTTACTCTTCATCAGAACTCTGAAGACGTGTAAGCACGTGAAAGCTCCCAGGTTTTATTTCGTATTTTCCCTGTGGTATTTTTTTCATATTTCCAATCACGCATTTTATTGTGATTTCGTCCGTGTTTAATTCATGTGAGCTTTCTCACTCTCTAGAACTTAACACATCATGTAAACACTAGTTCTGGTTAGAACTTAAATCTGGAAATTATTTCACCTTTAAGTGCTAACTGGAATTTGACCTATATTGTTCCGTTATTGTACCACTTGCGTAACATTACCACTTGCGTAGGTTTACCACTTACGTAGTATTATCACTTACGTAGCGTTACCACTTGCGTAGCATTACCACTTGCGTAGCATTACCACTTGCGTAGCGTTACCACTTGCGTAGCATTACCACTTGTGTAGCATTACCACTTGCGTAGGTTTACCACTTACGTAGTATTATCACTTACGTAGTATTACCACTTGCGTAGCTTTCCCACTTGCGTAGCAGTACCACTTGCGTAGCGTTACCACTTGCGTAGCATTACCACTTGCGTAGCATTACCACTTGCGTAACATTACCACTTGCGTAGCATTACCACTTGCGTAGCGTTACCACTTGCGTAGCATTACCACTTGTGTAGCATCCCTCTTGATTTTTTCTTACTAAATAATTCAAATTGGTTCTGAAATTTCTGGATTAATCTTATCTTCTTTAAAATAAGATAGTTGTTGAACAAAGACATTTAAATTTTAATCTGTTGTGAATCATATATAATAAATTATCGAAGTTGGGTTACTCAATTCATGTTGTAGACAGAATTTTCAATGTCTTTAAAACTGTGCCTCACTTTTATTGTAATACATTTTAGATTTTGATGATGGTTGAAGAAACATCCGAAACGTCAATAACGAAACTGGATAGCCATTAAAGATATATATATATATATATATATATATATATATATATATATATATATATATATATATATATATATATATATATATATATATATATATATATATATATATATATATATATATTATTAATTCTCACACAGTGCATTCTAAGTTCTGGTTAGCATGCATCCTGTGAGAATGATTGTGTCTGACACAGTTAAACTTCAGCTCTTGGTCTGCACGAACAGATCATCGGTTAAGCAAGCGTGGGTCGCGTCAGGCCACGAATGACTTTTGTTATATAAATTTTCGAATCCACGTTCGTTTTTAGATTCCACTCCATCAATTTCTAACATCTTCGTTCCCTTGGCGTATTCATCCAATTTCTTTCCGGTTTGATAATTAGGCCCGGCTGAAGCACCACATTAAGGGCTTCCAGGCAGCCCAGGAATGTGTGGGCCGCCCACCCGCACCTTGCCTGTCTTCATTTAATTTATCAGAGGCAATCTTTCATTTTGCGAGACCTGATTTACCTTCACTGAACCCATTAGTGGGCGTGTGCGCGCGTGTGTTCAGACGCAGATGTGTGTGTGCGTGGGTGTGTGTGTGCGTGTGTGCGTGTGTGCGTGTGTGTGCGTCTACTCACCTATTTTTGGTTGCAAGGGTCGATTCACAGCTCTTGGCCCCGCCTGGTCGCTACTAGGTCCACTCTCTCCCTGTGTGTGTGTGTGTGTGTGTGTGTGTGTGTGTGTGTGTGCGCTTTAAAGACTTTTCATTGTACACGCCATCAATGACTGGATCCAGTGCCATCAGTGACTGGATCCAGTGCCATCAATGACTGGATCCAGTGCCATCAATGACTGGATCAGATGACATCAAGGAATTGATCGCGTGACATCAATGAATGAACCGGGTGACATCAATGAATGGACCGGGTGACATCAATGAATGGACCGGATGACATCAATTAATGGAGCGGGTGACATCAATGAATGGACCGGGTGACATCAATGAATGGACCGGGTGACATCAATGAATGGATCGCGTGACATCAATGAATGGACCGGGTGACATCAATGAATGGATCGCGTGACATAAATTAATGGATCGGGTCCCATCTTTGCCAACCCAAGTTTCCCTTCTCATTCCAACCCCCACTATGCACCGTCACCATGAACCATTACCATAAACCATTACGATGAGCCATTACTTTATTTACGTTACAGACTATTTCATGGATTTACATAGATAAATAACAAAACTTCTAGCCCTAAATGTTCACATAAATGCACATAGATACTGCTAAATAAAACTTTTGTGTTGGCCGCTTTGTAGTTGTCGATGTAACGCGAACCAGTGCTCCTTAAGGAGCACCATAGTTGCTACTTACCCACTTCCCGTCTCTGCCTTAACCAGGGGGGCTGAGAGACATCAGCTTAGGCTTTGTGGGCGAAACGCCAATTAATTGCATCTACCCTTGGTTGTTTACGACGCTGGAGGGTAAGAGTGAACGTTAACGAGGCGGTCTAAACTCTTTTTCGTCATGTACCACATACATTCTTTAGGAACACTGTGATTTGCTGAATGCAATGTTCTCGTTTCTCCTAACATTGAAGCAGGTTATAGGTAGGCGGCACACTACACTCCTGTGAGAAGTGCCACACAGGGAGAGATATTCCCATTACACTGTGAGACGTACGTAGCACACGGTAAGAGATATTCCCACTACAATGTGAGAGGTAGCACACGCTGAGATGGTCCCACTACACTGTGAGAGGTAGCACACGCTGAGATGGTCCCACTACACTGTGAGAGATAGCACACGCTGAGATGGTCCCACTACAATGTGAGAGGTAGCACACGCTGAGATGGTCCCACTACACTGTGAGAGGTAGCACACGCTGAGATGGTCCCACTACACTGTGAGAGGTAGCACACGCTGAGATGGTCCCACTACAATGTGAGAGGTAGCACACGCTGAGATGGTCCCACTACACACTGAGAGGTAGCACACGCTGAGACAGCCACCCTCTACCAACATTCCTAACAGCTGAATTAGTAAAAAAGAATTTCGGTTTTTATATTAAGCCAGCACAGAAAAATCTTATCCAGTTTTATCATCACGCCAGTTATCACATAATACATAAACATCAGTACAAGAGGATCTAAAAGAAAAAAAAAAGCTAAGCAAGACCACTTCTCCTGAATCTTAAAGTTTCCTTGCGAACGTTTAATGTTAAAAGAGCGAATGAAACTTTTTTCCAAATGTACTTGCAAAGAGAAGTACAACTACAAATGTACACAAAAGCAAAACACGACTGTGTTAGTAAACCTTTCCCACTTAAGTCGAAAAAACAAAGTCAAATAATTAAGAAAAAAATGCGTCACTGGAGGCGTGGGTGCAGTGAGGGAGGCGTGTGTGGGGCCGGAGCGAGGCGGGGCAGTGCAGCACGCTGGCCTACCTGCCACAGCCTGCCACAGCCTGCCTCACACAGCAGCCACACACCCACCACACACCCACCCACCATTGAGATACTGGTGCGCATGCAACAGGTGATCAATACCGCCCCGGTCCTCCTTCTCCTCCTCCTCCTCCTTCTCGCTAATTTAGCTCTTTCCAGCAGTATGTATGTATGTATGTATATATATATATATATATATATATATATATATATATATATATATATATATATATATATATATATATATATATATATATATATATATATATATATATATATATATATATATATATATATATATATATATATATATATTCGCCGCTGCCTCGCATGCTTTCGGAAAGTTTCTGGAGGAGTAGGCATTAATATGGGCTGTTTTTTGGTCTTTAAGGAAGGGCACGATCGATGGAGCGAGATGTGTGGCTCTCGGGTACCTGTGACACAAACTTGGGCGCACCGAACTCGCTCACCGGGCTGTTTGGTATCACTCAAACACTAATATCGGTGTTCTCCTCCGTATCACTCGCTCAATACCGTGACTGGAACAGTACACAAATAACCCTCACACAGGAGACAGGAGCTACGACGACGTTTCGGCCCAACTTTGTAAATGGTCCAAGTCGGACCGAAACGTTGTCGTAACTCCTCTCTTAAATGTGCGGGACTTGCCATTCACCTCAAGATGGTCATAAGTTATCTGTATTTTCCCTAAGCTAGAGTTCATTCATCTCTGTCCTGACCTCTCGTACAGTAGGCGAGGGCATATCAAAAGTTTAACAAGTATTATGGAATCGTGTTAAAGTTTACTAATTACGGAAAAATCAATTTAGTTATAACAATTACTTCAAATATTATTCGTAACCAATGTATTGGGAAGTACAGAAGCCATTACACGATAGCTGTTCAAGGTGCAAACGAAGTATTGTTTATTAGTTGGGTTTAACAAGCCCTCTTGTATAATTCGCTCCCCACAATACGAAGCGCTTAATAAACTCAAGACTCAGAATGGAAAATAATTAATGCAAGACTTCTCGATGATTATATAATAATATTGTTGAATACACAAAAAACCCGCACGTAGAAGACTGTGGCTAAGTCTACTGTCTAATCACAGGATTGCCAATTTAAGACCGTTGGTTCGATGCTAGTGCTCCTGACAACACAGTCTGGGATTCTGACGATGTTGTGAATCTCTCCTTTCAGGAGAAGTTAAGATTATAACGGGAGAGAAGAGTAAAGGAGCGTTACAGCGAGACGAAGAATATGACACTGGGAACAAAATACCTGTAAATGTGACCGCTATACCTCAGCTACTAAATGCCTCATCAGGAAAGAAGAGGTAAACAAGAACAAATAAGAAATTTTCGTACAGTACAAGCTTATTTTTACCTTCCTGTATCCGCGTCTTTTACCTGGTTAAATTATATTATTTTAAATTCATGGGAAATTACCAAACTCGTAGGGGTCACACAACACCTGGAAGGTAATGAGAGTTGGTCCAGGATCAAGGCACTACTACCCTCAAACGGTCTATCTACTATAGCGTTTCCTGATTAATTTTCATAAGAAAAGTTGTGTTAGCTCCATGCGTGTTGTGGAAGACCCTTATCCATGCGTGTTGTGGACGACCCTTATCCATGCGTGTTGTGAAAGACCCTTATCCATGCGTGTTGTGGAAGACCCTTATCCATGCGTGTTGTGGAAGACCCTTATCCATGCGTGTTGTGGAAGACCCTTATCCATGCGTGTTGTGGAAGACCCTTAACCATGCGTGTTGTGGAAGACCCTTAACCATGCGTGTTGTGGAAGACTCTTAACCATGCGTGTTGTGGAAGACCCTTATCCATGCGTGTTGTGGAAGACCCTTAACCATGCGTGTTGTGGAAGACCCTTAGCCATACGTGTTGTGGAAGACCGTTATCCATGTGTGTTGTGGAAGACCCTTAACCATGCGTGTTGTGGAAGACCCTTAACCATGCGTGTTGTGGAAGACCCTTAACCACGCGTGTTGTGGAAGACCCTTATCCATGTGTGTTGTGGAAGACCCTTATCCATGCGTGTTGTGGAAGACCCTTATCCATGCGTGTTGTGGACGACCCTTATCCATGCGTGTTGTGAAAGACCCTTATCCATGCGTGTTGTGGAAGACCCTTATCCATGCGTGTTGTGGAAGACCCTTATCCATGCGTGTTGTGGAAGACCCTTATCCATGCGTGTTGTGGAAGACCCTTAACCATGCGTGTTGTGGAAGACCCTTAACCATGCGTGTTGTGGAAGACTCTTAACCATGCGTGTTGTGGAAGACCCTTATCCATGCGTGTTGTGGAAGACCCTTAACCATGCGTGTTGTGGAAGACCCTTAGCCATACGTGTTGTGGAAGACCGTTATCCATGTGTGTTGTGGAAGACCCTTAACCATGCGTGTTGTGGAAGACCCTTAACCATGCGTGTTGTGGAAGACCCTTAACCACGCGTGTTGTGGAAGACCCTTATCCATGTGTGTTGTGGAAGACCCTTATCCATGCGTGTTGTGGAAGACCCTTATCCATGCGTGTTGTGGACGACCCTTATCCATGCGTGTTGTGAAAGACCCTTATCCATGCGTGTTGTGGAAGACCCTTATCCATGCGTATTGTGGAAGACCCTTATCCATGCGTGTTGTGGAAGACCCTTATCCATGCGTGTTGTGGAAGACCCTTAACCATGCGTGTTGTGGAAGACCCTTAACCATGCGTGTTGTGGAAGACTCTTAACCATGCGTGTTGTGGAAGACCCTTATCCATGCGTGTTGTGGAAGACCCTTAACCATGCGTGTTGTGGAAGACCCTTAGCCATACGTGTTGTGGAAGACCGTTATCCATGTGTGTTGTGGAAGACCCTTAACCATGCGTGTTGTGGAAGACCCTTAACCATGCGTGTTGTGGAAGACCCTTAACCACGCGTGTTGTGGAAGACCCTTATCCATGTGTGTTGTGGAAGACCCTTATCCATGTGTGTTGTGGAAGACCCTTATATATGCGTGTTGTGGAAGGTAACAAAATTGTCTACATCATGTAGGTTGTGATGTCTTAATGTAGACTCAGATGCCGCTGAAATCGATATGAAGAAGATTATTAAATGGTTACTAGAAGTGAGCATGAAATCCTTGAATGGATCCTAAGAGGAAAAATGAGAGATACCTGAATGAATCCTGCAAGTGGACGTGAAAGATCCTTGAATGGATCCTACAAGTGGACGTCAAAGATCTTTAAATTGATCCCACAGGAGAGTCGAAATATGGAGAAGTAGCACAGGCAAGTTGACATGAAGTTTGCATCACTCAGCTGGCCGGATAAGGCTCAGCTGGCCGGATAAAGCTCAGCTGGCTGGATAAGGCTCAGCTGGCTATATAATGCTCAAGACACCAGATTATCCTTTTGGTAAGAACTTTACCAAGCAGTGGAGTGTCAGTCACTGCAACCGCTGATGCTGCTGATGCTACCGTTGCTCCTGCTAACGCCGTTAATATAGTTAATGATGACACATGTCTGAGTCAACACCTCCCTCCTTCCTAAGACCATTATTACAGTTACTCCTAGATCCTTCGCCACGTATTTAACACATTCTTCAGCAGAATGCACACACCGTATTCTTAGAAAAGCGCTAAACTTGTAGGAGCTTGCAAATGCTTGGGAAATGGCAGGTAATCGGGTTTGATCCAAGGGAAGATTAACTCCAGTTCCACGTAGTTCAGTGGTAATTGACGTGAGGATCCTCCTCGACTTCAACCACCTGGATGAGCAGGACACCTCAGGGACTGACATTGTGGAGGGTTTTTCGTGTCTATACCTTGACTGTTAAATGATGTCATTTTATTCCTTTAGAGCAGTGGCTCCCAAACTTTATGAGGCTGCCGCTCCCTTGGCTCCCAGGTCACATCTCTAGAGCCCCCGCTCCTCTCCCTCACCCCCCCCGACCCCTACACACACATACGAACACACCTCTTTCTTAGTATTAGGTTTACTGCAAATTCAAAACAACAACTAATCTAACACTATAAACAAGCGTATTTATTTCACATATAAAAATTACCATGGTAAACTAGTTTATGTAACAATATGAAAGGGTAAATTTACATATCATCTATAACAACATTGTCTTCACAATTTTAATGAGATGGATGTTCCTGGTGCAGGGACATCAGCTTCTGAATATCAGCCTCGAAGACACTAAGAAGTCTTAGATCTTCGAGTTCAGTAATTTTCAGTCTGTTTCTTTTCTTGGAAAGAAGCTTAGTGACTGCTTTGAAGCCTCACTCTGCTAAATATGATGTTGGGACGGAATTAAAGTCTTGACTTTGTTCCACAGTGCAGGGTAGCGGTCAGAAATGTTCTTGCTCCACCATTCCTGTTTCCTCATTGTTGATATCTAAGAATGGATTGATCACCCAGTCTGGTATTAAAAAAAAAGATCCTGAAATCTATCAGACATGTCTCTGTGCAGGTCATTCAGGTGTGCACAATACACTTGAAGGTCACCGTCTGGTATGCTCTTCTCCAATGCAGAAAGGTCCGGAAAATGGAAGAGCTCACCACGGGCTATGTTACGTTTGAATAGCTGTAACCTGGACAGAAAAGTGGAAAGGGCTGATTTGACTTTCATAAGATTAACCTCATTTCCTTGCAAATGCAGATTGACTTCGTTGAACTTTGTGAATACATCTGACAAATAATCACTATCATGCTTGATGTTTCTTAGTTCATCACATAGAACATAACTGGAGTCTTGGAAGAATTCAACAACTTTTCTAAAAAGTGAACAGAGACGTCTCAAGAAGTTTGCACTTGACAGCCATCTAAACTTCTGTGTGCAACAACAAACGTTCAAAATCTTCATCATTCTCAGTGCAGAGCTGTCGGAACAGTCGGGAATTAAGAGCATGTGCCTTGATTTTATATACAGTGCTCAGTGATTTGTGAAGTCAACCACTTATTTTTTTTTGCAACCAGATGTTGTCTGTGGATTGCACAGTGCACAGTAAACACACACCAGGTACAGCTTTTTTCAAGAAACTGATGAAGCCACGATGACAACCTATCATCGATGGTGCCCCCATCTGTTGCACAAGCAAGAATATTGGTAAGCGGGATGTTTTTCTCTTTGAAAAAATTCTCAACAACACAAAATACTGATTCCCCTTTTGTATGTTTCTAGTTGTGTTGCAAATAACAGCTCTTGAACCAAACTTTCAAGTATAGAGTATTGTGTATAGTGTATGTAGTATAGAGTATAGTGTATGTAGTATAGGGTATAGTGTATGTAGTATAAAGTATTGTGTATAGTGTACGTAGTATAGAGTATAGTGTATAGTGTATGTAGTATAGAGTATCTCTGACGAAACGAACATAGTCAGGAAGCAAAGATTCATTACCTGGCAGAATGGACTCGTCTAACTGTAAGCCAAATTCTGTTGTCTTAAGCAAGTTACACAGTGTGTTTTCAATGTCTTCAGCCATTTCATCCACTCTTCTTTGAACAGGGTTATCATTGAGAGGAATAGCTTTAATAATTTGCTCAGATGACTTGTGTAAAAATGTGCACAAAGCCTCACTTACCGCTGGCAGAATAACTTCTTCCTCACTTGTATGAGGCTTACCAGATCTAGCAATCATTAGTGAGATATTGTATGATGCACTCAAACCATCACTGGATTGTTGTGAAGTCCTACCAAACATATTTCCAATGGTTTTCCGTTTCTGTAAGTTTTCTCGAAGTGACTGAAAGTATGCTAAGTTTTCGTGTGTTCAAAGTTTATTTTCTTCAGATGTTCAAGAAGCCTGGAAAATTTCATGACTTGTTTGCTGTTGGTAATTTGGTGCTGATACAAATCCATATTTCAGATATTCCACACTAAATTGTCTACACTTCTTTTTTTGTCTGCTGTGCTGTAGCCATATTTTATTCTGGAACAAAAAAAAATATATGTTCTTTGTAAAAATCATTCCAGTTATAACAAAATTCAGCCGAAAGAAAATATTTAGCAATGCATTTACTCGGAAAAGTACATGACACAATAGTACAAGTATGAATGTTAAACTAAAAATCAAATACTACAAATCACAGCCTTAGCACAGCCTTGTACACACTTGCAGACGTGAAAATCACCAGTACTCACGACGTCTGCTGTCTGTTCTGGCTGGCGTGTGCGTGTGGAGCGTCGTTTGGACTTTTAACTCTGATTTTGTACCACAAAATAAAATAAAACTATGTTCTCGTCTGTAATTCTATGTTATTTTTTTTTTCTAAAGCATTTGTGTTACTTAAGTGTTCGTGACTTTGATTTTGTCATATAGATTTTGTAAAGCAAACGCTTCCTTGGCTCTGATGCCACTCTGCCGCCTCCCCTAATTCCCCCATTTTCCTCAACGCTCCCCTGGATCTTTCCATCGCCCCCAGGGATATGCGATACCACCCACTTTGGGAATCACTGCCCTAGAGCCTGCAAGTCTCCCCACGTACTCTATCCATTAAATGGTGGACACCTCCACAGGTGGTTGTCAAAATTACACCTAGGAATACCAGGTTCCTGGTTCATTACCAGGCTGAATGTACCAGCATAATTGGTCTCTGAATAAAGCTTGGGTTGGCACGAGGGTAGATGCATGGTGTGGGGAAAATGGCACTCGATTTTTATGATAAACAAGCTGGGAAAAAGATATGAGTTTACATACCCCCAGGTCTTTCTCTGTCTATCTGGGGAACGAGTGTCTCGGACTTAGTGACAAGAGGCACTCTGCTTAATGTTGCACTGTTGCAGTATCTGAAAGTGAGCTGGCACTCACTTAGCTTAAACCAATGCACCGGCAATGCCCTCGAAATCAAGTTCGCTTCCATGAGTGTGGATTCTGGCTTAAGTCCATTAAGGCCACTGATAACACTTAATGAGTCTAGGCACTTAATTGCACTGACTCTGAGAGACGTCAGAGCACACCGAGTATTCCCTCATTGATAAATTAAGAGAGCAATGGTGAATTAATCTGCCTCATGGACCGAAGAAACACGAGCAGCCATAGTTGTGTCTTCTTTGTCTTAATAAGAGACTTCCTGTCCCAGGCCTAAGATGCTCTTGGGCAGTGTCGCCAACTACCGGCAATAAACAAAACTAATTAAGTGCTCTCAGCAGGCCAGGATGTCAGTCACAACGACATTCATAATACTTGTCAAAGTTCTGAGACTTTAGTGACAAATAGGTCTCATTTCATATTATAACTTCCACTGCTCGACTAACTGAGCTATGGAAAGTGCAGTAGATATGAAACATATAACACTAGTATAGTGGGAAAAGAACCGTTATTCCCTTCTCCCTCCCCCAAGGCAGAGAGGGGACATAACCATCATGCAGACCCCTGCGTCACGTAGCTAGTCTGCTCAGGAGAGGGTTATTACACTTGTCTCTGGAATATTCAACAGTAACATACAGGAATTCACAAACTATCACAGACACCTTCAACCAGCTGGATGAAAGGGACATTCTTACCACCTTCATTATATGATGGAACAATCTTCGAAGTTAAACTATTTTGCATATCAAAGGTGGCTTTTGAGGTGGCGAATTAACATCAAGTCTTGAGGACGTCATTGCTCAAGATGGACATCAAAGCTCAAGATGGATATCAGTGTTCAAGATGGACATCAAAGCTCAGGGATATCAAGGTACAAAGATAACAAAGCTCTTCCTATGTTAGAACACTGATGAGTGGACACCACCACAGTAGCTCAACTACTGAATAAATACAAATACTGAAGGCAGATACACATACTGAAGGCAGATACACATACTGAAGGCAGATACACATACTGAAGGCAGATACACATACTGAAGGCAGAGCAACACAAGCATAGCTTTCCTCCTCCATGTATGAACAGGTAAACAATGAGTCATCTGAACTATGACGTCAACACACTTCTGGCAAGATTGAAAGAATGACGACGAAAATATTTCCACTTTTTTTTCGGGTCACTTTACCCCAGTGGAAGATCCAGAGTATTAAAAAAAATCGAAGTTGAAAAGATTTACCCTGGGACTGGTCTCAGTGATGAGTAACACTACAAGATTAATTCCCAACGACTGAAGACGGCGGAGCGTGTTAGCCTCCTGAGAGACAATGTGGTTGATGCACGCTAGCGTTAGGCTCGTCTGGCTGCGCCAGTCACACTTGATCCGAAGATCAAACTAACTCGCTTCAGATTATACTGAATGTCGTTGTTGTGGAGTCGCTTCCAGCGCGGCCGCCATGTTGTTGTGACCACCGGCGAGGCCCTAATGGCACCATCATTGTTAAGTAACCACTTGAAAGACTCTGGTGACAACACTGTTGATGTGACCACCACAACAGTTGTGGTGACAACACTGTTGATGTGTAACCACCACAACAGTTGTGGTGACAACACTGCTGATGTATAACCACCACAACAGTTGTGGTGACAACACTGTTGATGTGTAACCACCACAACAGTTGTGGTGACAACACTGCTGATGTATAACCACCACAACAGTTGTGGTGACAACATCGTTGTTCTTTGTTGTTGTTAAACACCACAACGGATGTGAAAACACCACAGTGACTTTGTAGACACTACAGCCATAAAACTTGTTACATATCGCTTAACACACGTGGAACCACTCTCGTGTGTCTATCCAATTTTGTTTAATAATTACAATGTGTGAACAAAAACTAGGCGTTTCCCTGACATTCCACCACACAAGATTGCTTACATAAACGTGGTAATGATATATATATATATATATATATATATATATATATATATATATATATATATATATATATATATATATATATATATATGCAAAAAGATCACAGTAAACAGGTGATATCAAAATATGTAAGTCAACCACTATGAAAAATAGAGGAATTCAAAGCGCTTTCGTGACTACTCACATTATCAAGGAACAATATATATATATATATATATATATATATATATATATATATAAGTGATTTTCGACGTTTTACTGAGGTTGTGTTTCACATTGACACTTTGAGATAACTCAGGTCTCTGGCTATGGCTTCTGACCTAATTCGTTGAGGCATCTGTGCACCGTCGCTGTCGGGGATTTTGGTTATGCTGAACGTAGATTCAGTATTAAGGGAGTTTTGTGACTATTATGGAGGATCTGCTGATGGTCCCCAGTTAGGGTCGTTTTCCTATCTCCTTGTTCCTGACGCTGTGTTGCTGTTGCTTCCTATATTGCTGTTCGGCGAATTTGTCATTTTTACTGTTCACTCAAGCTGTTCTGATTGTCAGTTTGTTAGAGAAGTTAGCTTATGAGAAGACGTTCTGTCGGTCACTGTATTTGTATATATCTTAGTATTATTGTAAATTGCTAACATTGTACCAGATGGTACATAAGAGCCATTAAGATATCTGTGCCTTCAGCACAATAATATTGTTTATGAGGAAGTGTAGGAGCTAACCTTCTAATTAACATACTAATTAATATCCTGATTATATTTAAATTTATTCACTTTGATACAATAGATATTCTAACTTTGTTAATAAATATATTAAATTTTATTCTTTGGTTAGTACCCTGTCAGTTGTAATCCTATGACTATTGAATATGTCGGATAACTGGACCAGGATACTGACTTTGTTGCAAAAACCCAGTAATAGGCTGGATGCTAGAAGGGCATTCCTTTCTAGTGTTCACTGGAGATGTCTATTTCTAATAGATATCGCTTCATTTTGTAAGAGCGGACGACACCCGAATTGTCTTGACAGTGTTCTCCATCGAAGACACCTCAAGACTCAAAGCGGACATCTACCAAAATTTCAAATGGGCCAATCAATACAATATGAAGTTCAGTGAAGAGAAATATCAACTACTCAGATGGAAAACGTGAGGAAATTAAAGCTGTATCAGAGTATACAACAAATTCTAACCACACAATAGAGCGGAAAACTAATGTGAAGGACCTGGGAGTGATAATGTCAGAAGATCTCACCTTCAAAGACCACAACAATGTATCTACCTCATCTGCTAGAAGAATGATAGGATGGATAATGAGTACTTTCAAAACTAGGGACGCCAAGCCTATGATGATTCTCTTCAAATCGCTTGTTCTCTCTAGGCTGGAACACTGCTGTACACTAACTGTCCTCTTCAAGATACGATAAAGCACCTAAATTACTGGGAACGGTTGAAGTCCCTTTGTTTTGCATTCAATGGAATGCAGGCGAGAAAGATACATAATGTACACTTGGAAAATCCTAGAGGGATTAGTGCCAAACTTGCACACGAAAATCACTCCCTACAAAAGCAAAAGGCTCGGCAGGAGATGCAACATCCCCCATTGAAAAGCAGGGGCGCCACGAGTACACTGGAGACAACACAATAAGTGTCAGGAGCCCAAGACGATTTAACTGCCTCCCAGCATACATAAGGGGGATTACCAATAGACTCCTGATCCACCACGAGGCCTGGTCTCAGACCGGGCCCCGGGGGCGTTGACCTTCGAAACCCTCTCCAGGTATACTCCAGGTAGTGACAACTGTAGCACAAAACTGATGCAACATAACATGTGGGGTTTAGCATACAAACAAGCAAAGTCAAAATAATGTGAACTGTAGATGACACTTAGCTTGATGACGACTCAACATTCGGCAGCCACTTCCACAACATTCTTGGAGTCGACGATGCAGCCGCACTTGGGCTGTGTGAATAAACTGTTGTATAAGTATATGATTACCCCGAAGGGGTATTATATCAGCATATCTCAGAAAATGAGCGCTGATGTTCATACCTGTTTGGGCTCAAAAGGGCCACACCTCACTGCCGACTATAGGATGATTTCAAACCCCTTGTGACACAAGAACTGTGCAGGTATCCGGTGACTTTATTGAAGAATAGTGTCTTTAAGAATGTCCACGTATTCCACTCAGTCTGGAAATTCGCAACACTCACTGGTACACTTAATTGTCTTTCAATCGTTTAAATTCACAGTAATGCTACTACAGGCAGTTCAACACTTCCTGTAATTGTTCTACTGCAAATGTGGATTGTCTTTTATTAACAAAACTCGCGATCACTAGTGTCTTTGTTATTATAGCGTGAAGCACAAGTTGTCTCTACTGAGTTTAAAAGCAATCTGCCCCGCGGCGCCCTCCGCCCTCTGAAGTTGCCCCTAGCCGCTGATTTCAGCAATTAGTAATACAGGATGTTTACTTCCTCGTTGTGTGGGCATAGATAACAATTTATGCTAGCTTCAAGTTGCACATAGTGGGTGCAAGGTTTCCTTACTTTACTGCTATTTGTAAGAAATTAATTTTCTCTCTTTAACCCACACTATGGTTGCAACACTGCTCTCTGAAGTGGCGTGTCTTGTGACTGGTACACCCTGGTAAAGCATCTGTTTGTAATTACTTGATGCGGAAGCAAACAAGACGCCATTGCCCCTTCATAGAGGGTCGTCCCTCAGGCTGAAAGGGGCTGAAAGGGCTGATACCCTCCCTTTCTGGAGAAAATTTTCTCCACATAACACGTAATGACAACTTTAACACAAAACTGATGCAACATAGCACATATTGACAACTGATGCACAAAACTGATGCAACATAACACGTAGTGACAACTGAAGCACAAAACTGATGCAACATAACACGTAGTGACAACTGAAGCACAAAACTGATGCAACATAACACGTAGTGACAACTGAAGCACAAAACTGATGCAACATAACACGTAGTGACAACTGAAGCACAAAACTGATGCAACATAACACGTAGTGACAACTGAAGCACAAAACTGATGCAACATAACACGTAGTGACAACTGAAGCACAAAACTGATGCAACATAACACGTAGTGACAACTGAAGCACAAAACTGATGCAACATAACACGTAGTGACAACTGAAGCACAAAACTGATGCAACATAACACGTAGTGACAACTGAAGCACAAAACTGATGCAACATAACACGTAGTGACAACTGAAGCACAAAACTGATGCAACATAACACGTAGTGACAACTGAAGCACAAAACTAATGCATCTTCCTTCAGGCAGAGCAGAAGCGTGTTGAAGATAGCACCCAGGGAGCTGGAACTGTCATGTTTATGGTATGAAGGGTGCACCAGGAGAGTGATAACATGCTGCGCTGAAGGCAGAGCAACAGGGTTAAGAATGTTGTGTTTTAGGCAAAGGAACGTGGGTAAAAAAAATATCTCTAGGCAGAGGAACAAAGGTAAGAATGTTTTTAAGGCAGAGGAACAAGTGTAAAAACAAAATTATATTAGAGATGAACATCAAAGGTTTAGAATAATGACTCTTAAAAACTAAGAACACAAAAGGATAAGATTTTTTTATTGACATGAGAAAGAAAAACTTAAGTAAGAATATTGGATTTATAGGGCAGCCAACTGAAGATCAAGTCAATCCTCCTCCAACCACCTGTGGTGAAGATCAATTGTCCCCTGCAACCACTTGTAATGAAGATCAATGGTCTCCTGCAACTATTTGAAGAGAAGATCTATGGTCCCCTGTAATTTGATGTAGTGAAGATCAATGGTCCCCTGCAACCACCTGTAGAGAAGATCAATGGTCCCCTGCAACCACCTGTAGAGAAGATCAATGGTCCCCTGCAACCACCTGTAGTGAAGATCACTGGTCCCATGTAACCACCTGTAGTGAAGATCGATAGTCCCCTGCAACCATTTGAAAAGAATATCACTGATCCTCTACAACCACCTGCAGAGATTACTGATCCTCTACAACCACCTGCGGAGATCACTGATCCTCTACAACCACCTGCAGAGAGATCACTGATCCTCTACAACCACCTGCAGAGATCACTGATCCCTTGTAGTTTCTGTGGCTAGACCATTAAGAATCTAGACAGAGAAGCAGACTACAACAATAGAGATCCCTCCTAGAAGCTTCATACACGCTTGATGAAGCACGGGATATTAATTACCCAAAGTTCCCTCCTCCTTCCTACCCACCCGTCAAGCTGTGCAGCATTGTATGCACCAACTTGTAATGTGGTGTAACAGAACTGCGCCTCTCAGCTACTGAATACAGGGAAAACAATGGCCAAGTTGAATACAAAGGCGTAGCGAAGGCAGCAATAAAGAAGAGAGAGAAGTAGCGAAGGCAGCAATAAAGAAGAGAGAGGAGTAGCGAAGGCAGCAATAAAGAAGAGAGAGGGGTAGCGCAGGCAGCAATAAAGAAGAGAGAGTGGTAGCGAAGGCAGCAATAAAGAAGAGAGAGGGGTAGCGAAGGCAGCAATAAAGAAGAGAGAGGGGTAGCGCAGGCAGCAATAAAGAAGAGAGAGGGGTAGCGAAGGCAGCAATAAAGAAGAGAGAGGGGTAGCGAAGGCAGCAATAAAGAAGAGAGAGGGATAGCGAAGGCAACAATAAAGAAGAGAGAGGGGTAGCGAAGGCAGCAATATAGAAGAGAGAGGGGTAGCGAAGGCAGCAATAAAGAAGAGAGAGGGGTAGCGAAGGCAGCAATAAAGAAGAGAGAGGGTAGCGAAGGCAGCAATAAAGAAGAGAGAGGGGTAGCGAAGGCAGCAATAAAGAAGAGAGAGGGGTAGCGAAGGCAGCAATATAGAAGAGAGAGGGGTAGCGAAGGCAGCAAAAAAGAAGAGAGAGGGGTAGCGCAGGCAGCAATAAAGAAGAGAGAGGGGTAGCGAAGGCAGCAATAAATAAGAGAGAGGTTAGCGAAGGCAGCAATATAGAAGAGAGAGGGGTAGGAAGGCAGCAATAAAGAAGAGAGAGGGGTGAAGGCAGCAATAAAGAAGAGAGAGGGTAGCGAAGGCAGCAATAAAGAAGAGAGAGGGTAGCGAAGGCAGCAATAAAGAAGAGAGAGGGGTAGAAGGCAGCAATAAGAAGAGAGGGATAGCGAAGGCAACAATAAAGAAGAGAGAGGGTAGGAAGGCACAATATAGAAGAGAGAGGGGTAGCGAAGGCAGCAATAAGAAGAGAGAGGGGTAGCGAAGGCAGCAATAAAGAGAGAGGGGTAGCTGAAGGCAGCAATAAAGAAGAGAGAGGGTAGTGAAGGCAGCAATAAAGAAGAGAGAGGGTAGCGAAGGCAGCAATAAAGAAAGAGAGGTAGGAAGGCAGCAAGAAGAGAAGGTAGCAGGCAGCAATAAAGAAGAGAGATGGTAGCGAAGGCAGCAATAAAGAAGAGAGAGGAGTAGGAAGGCAGCAATATAGAAGAGAGAGGGGTAGGAAGGCAGCAATAAAGAAGAGAGAGGGGTAGCGAAGGCAGCAATAAAGAAGAGAGAGGGAGGAAGGCAGCAATAAAGAGGAGAGAGGGGTAGCGCAGGCAGCAATAAAGAAGAGAGAGGGTAGCGAAGGCAGCAATATAGAAGAGAGAGGGGTAGCGAAGGCAGCAATAAAGAAGAGAGAGGGGTAGCGAAAGCAGCAATAAAGAAGAGAGAGGGGTAGCGAAGGCAGCAATAAAGAAGAGAGAGTGGTAGCGAAGGCAGCAATAAAGAAGAGAGAGGAGTAGCGAAGGCAGCAATATAGAAGAGAGAGGGTAGCGAAGGCAGCAATAAAGAAGAGAGAGGGGTAGGAAGGCAGCAATAAAGAAGAGAGAGGGGAGGAAGGCAGCAATAAAGAGGAGAGAGGGTAGCGCAGGCAGCAATAAAGAAGAGAGAGGGGTAGCGAAGGAAGCAATATAGAAGAGAGAGGGGTAGCGAAGGCAGCAATAAAGAAGAGAGAGGGGTAGCGAAGGCAGCAATAAAGAAGAGAGAGTGGTAGCGAAGGAGCAATAAAGAAGAGAGAGGTTAGCGAAGGCAGCAATAAAGAAGAGAGATGGTAGGAAGGCAGCAATAAAGAAGAGAGAGGAGTAGGAAGGCAGCAATAAAGAAGAGAGAGGGTAGCGAAGGCAGCAATAAAGAAGAGAGAGGGGTAGAAGGCAGCAATAAAGAAGAGAGAGGGTAGGAAGGCAGCAATAAAGAAGAGAGAGGGGTAGGAAGGCAGCAATAAAGAAGAGAGAGGAGTAGCGAAGGCAGCAATATAGAAGAGAGAGGGGTAGCGAAGGCAGCAATAAAGAAGAGAGAGGGGTAGCGAAGGCAGCAATAAAGAAGAGAGAGGGGTAGCGAAGGCAGCAATAAAGAGGAGAGAGGGGTAGCGCAGGCAGCAATAAAGAAGAGCGAGGGGTAGCGAAGGCAGCAATATAGAAGATAGAGGGGTAGCGAAGGCAGCAATAAAGAAGAGAGAGGGGTAGCGAAGGCAGCAATAAAGAAGAGAGAGTGGTAGCGAAGGAGCAATAAAGAAGAGAGAGGGGTAGCGAAGGCAGCAATAAAGAAGAGAGAGTGGTAGCGAAGGCTTTCATTTTGACGAAGTTTTCTCAAGTTAGTCATTATAATGCTCTACGCAGAGTCAACCTACATTAAATACATTGCACTTGTTGCTTGTACAAAGTTGATGCTTTTGTTGGGTGACGCAAAACCAGGTAAGTACTAGTGAGTGACGGGAAGCAAGGGAAATACAAGCAACAGGTGTGTGACACAAGGCACTAGTTGAGGGTAGAAAGTGTATAAGGAACAAATACTGCAACACACATAATACATTTAAATACAGTGATGCTTTTGAAGTCTCATAGCTCAGGCTATCACCCGTCATTACCTAACATGTAAAACTATCCTATGTAAACAGAGTATAACAGGGAAATGATCTTATTTGAATGGAATATTGAAAGGGGAACCATCCTTTGTGAATAAAGAATGACGGAAAACCCTCCTGTGTATATGGGCATGAGAGAGGGACACCATCCTATGTGAATAGAGTATGATAGGGTAAATCATCCTGTGTGAACAAATTATGAAAGAAAACCATCTCATGTGACTGGAGTTTGACAAGGAACCATCCTACGTGACTGGAGTATCACAAGGAACCATCCTACGTGACTGGAGTATGACAAGGGACCATCCTACGTGACTGGAGTATCACAAGGAACCATCCTACGTGACTGGAGTATGACAAGGGACCATCCTACGTGACTGGACTATAACAAGGAACCATCCTACGTGGCTGGAGTATCACAAGGAACCATCCTACATGACAAGGGACCATCCTACGTGACTGGAGTATGACAAGAGACCATCCTACGTGACTGGAGTATGACAAGGGACCATCCTACGTGACTGGAGTATCACAAGGAACCATCCTACGTGACTGGAGTATGACAAGGGACCATCCTACGTGACTGGAGTATGGCAGGGGGGTAATCATCCTGTGTGACTGAAGTACTACTGGGAACCATCGTTTGTGATAGGTGTGCCAGGCAAATAATTTTTTTTTAATAAGAAGACGGTGCCTTCCTCTCACCCTCCCTCCCTCCAGGCCAAAGATTTATCCTCCAGCGGTAAGGCAGTCTTAAAATACCGCATTTTTCCCAGTCTTTATGCAAATATTCCGTTAAATTTAATTAGACTATCTACATATATATAGAAGCAGTTAAGATTAAATCTGCCTATGTCCGTTAAGGTTTTTTGGAAAAAAAAATCATGCGGAGGGAAGAGAAGAATTACAAATTTGAGTTTCATGGGTAATGGGAGCGCTAGATACATACGGGCCATACAGTGCCTGAGGAAATGTGAGGTAAATGGGTTTGGCCCGGAGGGAAAGGGAGGATAGCGCCCCAGTTTATTTGGATCAAGAACCCTTCACCATTATCAAGGTAACTCGACCCTTTACCCAATCTCCTCTTCCCCTCGGCTACCCAGATTTTGAACGAAAAGGAAGATGAAAAGGGGAGAGAATCCCTAAGGGTAACCCATCTTTCATCAACCATTCTTTCCTAACCTGCCTTCTTTCAGCCTGTCCTCTCTCAAACTGTCTTCCTTCAGCCTGTCCTCCCTCAATCTATCTTCCTACGGCTTGTCCTCCCTCAAACTGTCTTCCTACGGCTTTTCCTCCCTCAAACTGCCCTTTTTGTGGTGTGCGCACAGTACCTCACTTTTATTCGGCGTGCATCACACTTCCTGAAGTCCATCAGCTTCATGTATGGAAGCTTTTGTGCCGAGATGACAACTTCCATTTGTAAATATCAAGCAATCAGTGAAGGCAGGAGGTGGTCTGTAGGCTAGCTTACCTTGTAACTAGGCACAGCTTTGGCAGTCAGTCCCTCACCAGCTTTCAGAAGATTAACCTTTACCAGAGTTCTGTTCTCTGTCAGGGTGTATAAGCTGTGGCTATTGAGAATACTCATTCTTGCTCTCTCTCTCTTTTATCCTACTCAGATCATACCGTCTGGCAAACATATTTGTAAATACTTTAAATAATTGTGGTGGTGGGAATGTATCGGTACTCAAAAAGTAAATATCTGGTGTATACTTTATTGCTTGAAATTTCTTCACTGCTTTATTGTTTGCACCGCTGCTACTTCACTGAAGGCCAGGTACTGCAGGACTCTGAACACTACCAGTGTCTGTAATGTTCCTCTCTCAACCTCTCCTCTCTCAACCTATCTTCTCTCAACCTGTCCTCTCTCAACCTATCTTCTCTCAACCTGTCCTCCCTCACTCTGTCCTTCCTCAAGATAGAGGGAAGAAAGGAGAGGAATGTATGGAAGAAAGGGGAGGAAGAGGAGAGGAATGTATGGAAGAAAGGGGAGGAAGATGAGAGGAATATATGGAATAAATGGGAGGAAGAGGAGAGGAATAAAGGGTAGAGGGACTGGAAGTAGATCAATAAGCTATTGATGAGCTTTACTGAGCCATACCTGCAGTATCGCCAACAGAGGGTCTAGCTATCAAAACACACCATCAGTGTTACCACCGAGGAGAGATCTCTGTGTTCTGGCTTGAAAGTAAAATAGACGGATTTACACAAACCATTTAATATACTGCACGACTCTGGATAAAAAAAAAATATTGTACTACATGAATTTGTAAAAAAAAAAAAAACTTTCATTTTACATGGATTTACATATTAATTCATCCATCTAGACGGATCTGGGTCAAAATGGAGTGGAATGTTCAGTTTAATCTCTATCCACACAAGATTGAGTAGGTGACTAGATGGGAGGCAATTTTTTTTATCAAAATTGGAGACATGAGCAGTCTGCCGCGACCCTATTTTACATGATAGTTACACAGTAGGAGCAAAGGGTAGATATATTTCCCTGTCCTGTTTCATTACACTGTGTGGGTCACAATGTCAGCCTGAGCTGGGAGACTTCAGGGAGGGTATTGTCAAGTATTACATTGCAAAGGTTCAGTAGGTACCGTAGCTTCGAGGGTTTTGTACCAGCACCGCTTGAGTTACTATCATTTGGAATTTTCGTTTCTCACTGGGGTGAGTCGGGTAAAAGCGGAGGAAGCAAGTAGGGGAGAAGAAGGGAAAGATTGGGGAGGAAAGGGAGGAAATCGAGGAGAAAGGAAGGTTAGGGTAATGGAGAGGGAGAGAGAGCGAGTGGGGAAGGAAGGATAAGTAGTGAAGAGTGCTTCACTCCCTGGTCCAGCCTCTCTCACACCCCGTGGTCCAGTCTCTCTCACACTACGTGGTCCAGCCTCTCTCACACACCCTGGTCCAGCCTCTCTCACACTACCTGGCCCATCCTCCCACACTACCTGGTCCAGCCTCTCTCACACTCCCTGGTCCAGCCTCTCTCACACTACCTGGCCCAGCTTCTCTCACACTACATGGTTCAGCCTCTCTCCCACAACTTGGTCCAGCCTCTCTCACACTGCCTGGCCCAGACTCTCTCACACTACCTGGTCCAGCCTCTCTCACACTGCCTGGCCCAGCCTCTCTCACACTACGTGGTCCAGCCTCTTTCACACTCGCTGGTCCAGCCTCTCTCACACTACGTGGTCCAGCCTCTTTCACACTCGCTGGTCCAGCCTCTCTCACACTACCTGGTCCAGCCTCTCACACTACCTGGTCCAGCCTCTCTCACACTCCCTGGTCCAGCCTCTCTCACACTACCTGGCCCAGCCTCTCTTTTCTCCCTGGTCCAGCCTCTCTCAAACTACCTGGCCCAGCCTCTCACACTACCTGGTCCAGCCTCTCTCACACTCCCTGGTCCAGCATCTCTCACACTACCTGGCCCAGCCTCTCTCACACTCCCTGGTCCAGCCTCTCTCACACTACCTGGCCCAGCCTCTCTCACACTGCCTGGCCCAGCCTCTCTCACACTACCTGGCCCAGCCTCTCTCACACTACATGGTTCAGCCTCTCTCACACAACCTGGTCCAGCCTCTCTCACACTGCCTGGCCCAGCCTCTCCCACACTACCTGGCCCAGCCTCTCACACTACCTGGTCCAGCCTCTCTCACACTACCTGGCCCAGCCTCTCTCACACTACATGGTTCAGCCTCTCTCACACAACCTGGTCCAGCCTCTCTCACACTGCCTGGCCCAGCCTCTCTCACACTGCCTGGCCCAGCCTCTCTCACACTGCCTGGCCCAGCCTCTCTCACACTGCCTGGCCCAGCCTCTCTCACACTGCCTGGCCCAGCCTCCCTCACACTGCCTGGCCCAGCCTCCCTCACACTGCCTGGTACATTCAATCAGTGCCATAAGCCACCGCTAATGCGATCAGTCCTGCTTCGGGATATGCCTCACATAACGACAACACCTCCTCCGTCTCTCTCTCTCTCTCTCTCTCTCTCTCTCTCTCTCTCTCTCTCTCTCTCTCTCTCTCTCTCTCTCTCTCTCTCTCACACACACAGCAACTAACACACAATCATCTGGAGAGTGATGCAGTGGAGGCAGGATCCATAAATAGCTTTAAGAAGAGGTACAATAAAGCTCATTGAGCAGGGATAAAGTGGACCTAGTAGCGACCAGCGAAGAGGTGGGGGCCAAAAGATGTGAATCGACTACTACAACCACAAATAGGTCAGAACAAATAGGTGAGTACACACACACACACATATAGCGTTCCGATACCTCAGTAAGGAATCGTTCAAGACTCTGTACACCGTGTACGTCAGGCCCATACTGGAGTATGCAGCACCAGTTTGGAACCCACACCTGGTCAAGCACGTCAAGAAATTAGAGAAAGTGCAAAGGTTTGCAAAAAGACTAGTCCCAGAGCTAAGGGGATTGTCCTACGAAGAAAGGTTAAGAAAAATCGGCCTGACGACACTGAAGGGCAGAAGGGTCAGGGAAGACATGATAACAGCATACAAAATACTGCGAGGAATTGACAAGGTGAACAGAGACAGGATGTTCCAGAGATGGGACACAGAAACAAGGGGTCACAATTGGAAACTGAAGACTCAGATGAGTCTAAAGGATGTTAGGAAGTATTTTTTAGTCATAGAGTTGTCAGGAAGTGGAATAGTCTGGCAAGTGACGTAGTGGAGGCAGGAACCATACATAGTTTTAAGACGAGGTTTGATAAAGCTCATGGAGCAGGGAGAGAGAGGACCTAGTAGCAATCAGTGAAGAGGCGGGGCCAGGAGCTATGAATCGACCCCTGCAACCACAAATAGGTGAGTACAAATAGGTGAGTACACACACACACACACACACACACACACACACACACACATAAGTGATCTAGAAATAAACATTTGGTGGCGGAGTCAGTGGGCCTAGTGTGCTCCAGGCGACGTTGCCACGTGTGTCACCCTGGATAATAAAGTGAAATATATATGTGACAAGTGAAAGAAATAGTGAATAGGTTATATTATATATCGACAAGAAACGAAAGTGGATATACGCCAGAACATCACATCGAGTTGGACAATCTACAGGATACTACACGCTGGACAAGCTGCATCGCATCGCAAGTATTCACCTATGCGTGGTTTTTGGGGTGTCGGGAGTAAGTTCCAATTACCTAACCGCTAAGCTGTTTGTGAACGGTTAACTCTCATTGTAAGATAAGGAATAGGATATCAAGTACTCGGTAACAAATAGCAATTGGTAATTTCTAGTAGAAAAGGGCGAGCAGTCAGGTGAATCATAGAATACATTAACTGGTAGATCAGGTGTGTCAGGTCAGGCCAGGTAGAGGAGCACTGTAGACTACGTGTTACTCGCAGACCTCACATACCACTCATACACCATAACACAATTTCACCACTACTTTTCACACAATAAATCCACACACATATAGTTCCACACACACACACACACACACACACACACACACACATACACACACACACACATTAACTGGTAGTTCAGGTGTGTCAGGTCAGGCCAGGTAGAGAAGCACTGCAGACAACGTGTCACTCGCAAACTCCCCATACACACCCATACACCATAACACACAATTTCACCACTACTATTCACACATACATACACACACAAACATACATACACACACACACACACATACATACACACACACAAAACTAACACACACACACAAAAAAACTAACACACACACACAAAACTAACACACACACACAAAACTAACGTGCACACACACACACACACACAAAACTAACACACACACACACACACACATACACACACAAAACTAACACACACACAGGCCCACACACACTCTTTCCCCTGCTCCCTCCACCCACCTCTCCCCCACTCCCTTCCCTGAACCCCCTCTCTCACCCACCTCCTCCCCCTCTCTCACCCACCTCCTCCCCCTCTCCCTCTCCCATTCTCTCTCCACCTCTGCTTCTCCCTCCTTCACTCTCTCCTCATAATCCCCCCTCTTTCCCCCTCCCCACCTCTCTTCCATTTCCCCACTGTCTTCAGTTTCTCCTCTCCCTCCCTCCCTCCACCCCCCACACAAACACTCAGGCAATCACACCACAAAACAACCACACAGAATTACATAGTTTTTCACTCTGTGGCATCTTAAAAATAAAAAATAAAAAATGGGGTCCCAGAGAGCAGGACGGAAAACTAGGGGACTGGAGGATGAGTCTGCAAAGGAAGATTGGGCAGCAGAGCTCATGAAAAGGGAACATGAGTGGGGAAGGAAGCTAGAGGAGCTTAGCATGAAAATGGAGGAGAGGATAGCTGCAGAAAGTAAGATAATGGAGGAGAGGATAGCTGCAGAAAGCAGGAAGTGGGAGAAGCAAGTCACAACAGCAGAGGCTAAGATACAGAGATTAGAAGAAGAACTGAAAAATTTGAAACAGCCTAAAGAACTAAAAAGCAATGTGGACATGGTATCAGAAACTGCTACCTCAGTCACAAAGAAGAGGACTGTAGAGAACGGAGTGAAACTGTATGCAGAGGCTATATCAGACCATCGTGGAGCCCGAGAGAAAGAGAGGATCACATCAGGAACAATCGAGGGGAGTGTAGTAAAAGGGAGAGCTAAGCTATACGTAAAAGCCCTAACAGACCACAGCAGTGCACAGGGAAAGTTAAAAAGGGAAAGCGACAGGCCACTGGGCCAAGGGATAACAGACAGTGAAGAGATTGAAGAAAGGAAAGCTGCAATGGAGGCAACTAAATCGAATCAGAGGGATAGGCAGTGGGAGAATGAAAGAGAGAGATCAGTCTTTGTTTATGGGCTCCAGGAAGCTGAAGGGGAAACTTACGAAGCAAGAAGACAAGGGGAGAAAAATGCGATTGAAAACATCATGAAAGCAATAGGAGAAGATGACATGACCCAGCTGGCAAATTTTCTGAGAATAGGGGGGTTTGCAAGAGGAAGAATCCGGCCAGTCAAAGTAATTTTCAAAGCAGAATTGACTCGAAACAGGATCCTGCAGGAGAAAGCAAGACTAAGGGATATGTCAGAGTACCGGAGGGTGTATCTCGACCGCGACAGAACACGGGAAGAAAGACAGAAACTGAAAGAGAGGGTACAGAGACAAAAGGAGGAAAGAGAGATGGACAGGAGAACCCAGACTCAGGAGGAAGCTCGAATACAACCACCTTCAGATGTTCCCCAACCTGGACAACCCCAATGCAACCAAACAACCTAACCCAAAACACACATGACATACCCAATGATTCCACCCACCTCATTACAAACTCCACCTTCACACCAACCACCCATAGTTCCCCATCAGATCTCCCACTTTCCCAAACCCAACATACCCCCCAGACTACGGTTTTAGAAAAGAAGTTAAAGGTTTGGTATACAAATGCAGATGGTATAACAAATAAATGTGAGGAGTGGCATGAAAGAATAAAGGAGACATCCCCAGACATAATAGCACTCACAGAAACGAAACTCACCAGGATGATAACAGATGCAATCTTTCCACCCGGATATCAAATCCTAAGGAAAGATAGAGGGAGCAGAGGGGGAGGAGGAGTTGCACTGCTCATTAAGAACAGGTGGGGATTTGAGGAAGTGGAAGGAATGGATGGAATGGGTGAAAGGGACTACATAGTAGGAACAATTCAGTCTGAGGGCCATAAGGTGGTAATTTCTGTAATGTACAACCCGCCACAGAACTGCAGGAGGCCAAGAGAAGAATACGACGAGAGCAACAGAACAATGGTAGACACACTAGCTGAGGTAGCCAGAAGAGCCCACATGGGGAGAGCAAAGTTACTAGTTATGGGTGATTTCAATCACAAAGAGATTGATTGGGAAAACCTAGAGCCCCATGGGGGTCCTGAATCATGGAGAGCCAAGATGATGGATGTGGTACTGGAAAACCTCATGCATCAACATGTTAGAGACACTACCAGAGAGAGAGGTGAGGATGATCCAGTAAGACTGGACCTAGTATTCACCTTGAGTAGTTCGGACATCGAGGATATCACGTATGAAAGGCCCCTTGGAGCTAGTGATCATTTGGTTCTGTGTTTTGATTATATAGTTGAGCTACAAGTGGAGAGGGAGCAGGAATAGGAAGGAGAAACGAAACTACAAAAGAGGGGACTACACAGGCATGAGGAACTTCCTACAAGACGTTCAGTGGGAGAGAGAATTGGCAGGAAAACCAGTAAAAGAAATGATGGAATATGTGACAACCAAATGCAAAGAGGCAGAGGAGAGGTTTGTCCCAAGGGAAACAGAAGTAATGGGAAGACCAGAACGAGTCCTTGGTTCACCCAGAGGTGTAGGGAGGCAAAAAGTAAGTGTAATAGAGAATGGAAAAAGTACAGAAGACAAAGGACCCCGAAAATATAGAGATTAGCCGAAGAGCCAGAAACGAATATGCACAGGTAAGAAGGAGGCTCAGCGACAATATGAAAATGATATAGCATCAAAAGTCAAGTCTGACCCGAAGCTGTTGTATAGCCACATCAGGAGGAAAACAACAGTCAAGGACCAGGTAATCAGGCTGAGAAAGGAAGGTGGGGAGTTCACAATAAACGACCAAGAGGTATGTGAGGAGCTCAATATGAGATTTAAAGAAGTATTTACAGAGGAGACAGGAAGGACTCCAGGAATTCAGAATAGGAGGTATACCAACAAGTGCTGGATGAAATACACACAACCGAGGAGGAGGTGAAGAAGCTGCTATGTGAACTTGATACCTCAAAAGCGGTGGGACCGGACAACATTTCTCCGTGGGTCCTTAGAGAGGAGCAGAGATGTTGTGTGTGCCACTAACACAAATCTTCAACACATCCTTTGAAACTGGGCAACTACCTGAGGCGTGGAAGAAGGCAAATGTAGTCCCAATTTTAAGAAAGGAGACAGACACGAGGCATTAAACTACAGACCTGTGTCACTGACGTGTATAGTATGCAAAGTCATGGAGAAGTTCATCAGGAGGAGAGTGGTGGAGCACCTAGAAAGACACAAGCTTATAAACGACAACCAGCATGGTTTCAGGGAAGGAAAATCCTGTGTCACAAACCTACTGGAGTTTTATGACAAGATAACAGAAGTAAGACACGAGAGAGAGGGTGGATAGACTGCATTTTTTGGACTGCAAGAAGGCGTTCGACACAGTTCCTCACAAGAGATTAATGCAAAAGCTAGAGGATCAGGCACACGTAACAGGAAAAGCACTGCAATGGATCAGAGAATATCTGACAGGGAGGCAACAACGAGTCATGGTACGTGACGAGATGTCAGAGTGGGCACCTGTGACGAGTGGAGTTCCACAAGGGTCAGTCCTAGGACCTGTACTGTTTTTGGTATATGTGAATGACATAACGGAAGGGATAGACTCAGAAGTGTCCCTGTTTGCAGATGATGTGAAGTTAATGAGAAGAATCAAATCAGTCGAATATCAGGCAGGACTACAAAGAGACCTGGACAGGCTGCAAGCCTGGTCCAGTAACTGGCTCCTTGAATTTAACCCTGCCAAATGTAAAGTCATGAATATCGGGGAAGGGCAAAGAAGACCGCAGACAGAGTATAGTCTAGGTGGCCAAAGACTGCAAACCTCACTCAAAGAAAAAGATCTTGGGGTGAGTATAATACCGAGCACATCTCCTGAGGCACACATCAATCAGATAACTGCTGCAGCATACGGGCGGCTGGCAAACCTAAGAATAGCGTTCCAATACCTCACTAAGGAATCATTCAAGACTCTGTATACCATATACGTCAGGCCCATACTGGAGTATGCAGCACCAGTTTGGAACCCACACCTGGTCAAGCACGTCAAGAAATTAGAGAAAGTGCAAAGGTTTGCAACAAGACTAGTCCCAGAGCTAAGGGGATTGTCCTACGAAGAAAGGTTAAGGGAAATCGGCCTGACGACACTAGAGGACAGGAGGGTTAGGGGAGACATGATAACGACATATAAAATACTGCGAGGAATAGATAAGGTGGACAGAGACAAGATGTTCCAGAGAGGGGACACAGAAACAAGGGGTCACAATTGGAAGTTGAAGACTCCTATGAGTCAAAGGGATGTTAGGAAGTATTTCTTCAGTCATAGAGTTGTCAGGAAGTGGAATAGCTTAGAAAGCGACATAGTGGAGGCAGGAACCATACATAATTTTAAGACTAGGTTTGATAAAGCTCATGGAGCAGGGAGAGAGAGGACCTAGTAGCAATCAGTGAAGAGGCGGGGCCAGGAGCTATGACTCGACCCCTGCAACCACAAATAGGTGAGTAGGTGAGTACACATGCAACACTAATAAGCATCCCACGCATGAAAAAACATGTTAAGAAACTAGAGAAAGTGCAGAACAATAAGGCTTGTTCCTGAACTGATGGGCATAAGCTACGAGGAGAGGCTCAGGAATTTAATCTAACTACATCGGAGGATAGAAGAACCAGGGGATACATGATAACACGGATACATGATAACAACATTCCGGGATAAACAGTTTGTGAGGCGAGAAACAGGAACTCTTGGACACAGCTGGAAGGTAAAGACACAGATGACTCATAGGAATGGCAGGAAGTGTTTATTCAGTGTCAGAGTGGCCAGGCGATAAAGTGGTGGAAGCAGGCTCCTCCATATATAGTTGTAAGATCAGGTATGATAGGGCCCACAAGGCTACGATGAAGAGAATCAGCCAAGTGAAGAGACGGGGCCAGAATCAGAGGATCGACCCCTGCAACCGCAAATAGGTGACTACAAACAAGTGAGTACACAGACAACAATAATGGAGTACGTGCTGGCGGGTCAGTTTGCTCAAGGAAGGTCCATACAGCCGTGATACCTGCGCTAATTGTCTTGCGTCTGGCCTTTACTTTGGAATAAATTATTCAAGAGGAAGACGGTGAGATCAGGAAGAGTTCGAAGGAAGAAACTAGGAAATGGAGGGGAGGAGAAATTAGAAAGGGAAGGGAAGGATAAGGGATGATGCTGTTGGCTTTCTCTGTACGTGCCGTGGCGGTTAATGAGTGGGGTTTTAAACCTATCGACTGAAAGTGGGTCATTAATTCTACATGTAACCACTTAACCACCAGCCAAGAATATTTTAATCTCTTAAACAGGGTTTAAGGTAGTCTGTGTATGTATACAGCTAGAGGTAAACACTCTCAGTGTGGTGCTGTGAACATATAGCTGCATCGTCAGTGTAATCTGAACGATTGTGTTTATAGTACTCTAGGAGTCTAGGGTACTACGTTGTCCTGACTCGCTGGTACCACGTTGTCCTGGTGTGAGGGTACCACATCGTCCAGGCTAACTGGTACTATGTTGTCCTGGTGTGAAAGTACCACATCGTCCAGGCTCACTGGTACTACGTTGTCCTGGTGTGAGAGGTACCACATTCTCTAGGTTCGCTGGTACTACGTTGTTCTGGTACCAGGGTGTCACGTTGTGCTGACTCCAGGCCAGCCTGCAATGTTTTCAACAAACTTAATGTTCAAGGTTCTGTAGGCGTCTTGCATTGAGGTGAAATATTCAGTAGGTGTGTGAAGGGGCGAGAGGGAAAGCTGTGAGTAATAACCTAACTGTCGTTACTTGTACCCAATTATACCTAGACAAGTTTTCGAGTTTGGAGCTTAAGCTCCAGTCTCAGTCCTCTCCCTCACTCTTTCGATCTTCTCCACCGCCACTCTCACAATACTCTCCATTATCCTCTAAAATTCTCTCCTTCACTCTATAAATTCTTTCCCTTAACTCGTTTAGTCTAACACCCCAATGGAAATAAGTCACTGTCTGACTTTTTGGGTTATCCTAGGTTCTCTACACATATACTGCTATGTATGATAATCTATGTAAATGTGTTTGTGTATACATGAATAAACTTACTTACTTACTCAGTCCTCTCGTGACGGCTCGTGTATAGGCACTACGGAAGTAGCGGAATTGCAGCACCCCCTATTTTCACTCATATTATCGATAACATTCGATATAATGAGTCTTTTTTCTTTAATTCTTTCTTTATATTTGTACTACATGTATAAAGCAAGAATTAAAGAAAAAAAAGACTCATTATATTGAATGTTATCGATAATATCGAGTGTTGCAGTGCCTATACACGAGCCGCCACTCTACAAGACATCAGCAGCATCTTAATAAGTCACTGTGTTGTTGATTCCCCGGTACTCTCCAGGCCCGGGTCGTTTCCAAATGCTGACCCGGCCTTGGCTCCCTGTCGTGGGAGTGTCTTGAGACCTGTCTCCCATGGGAGGAGGTACAAGTACCTCCTAATCCTTGGGACCAACTGTCCCCAGGCCAAGCCACATTTCCCGCCCTCACGGGGCTCGTAGGGAGAAGCTAGGCCTCTCTGGTCTGCCATCTACGCCGCCCCAGGGAGGCTAATAGGAAGGGCAGTCTTGTGAGCCGCAGGTGGTAGCAAGCTCTGGCTCGGGCACCTACCCCGCCCTAGCAGGAATGGGCATGGTGTATCGTCCTCCATAAGTCACTTTATCTGACTTTTTTGGGTTATCCTAGGTTATTTACACATATGCTGCTAAGTATGTTAATCTATGTAACTGTATTTGTGTATACCTGAATAAACTTACTTACTTACTTATTAACGAACGCAACGAAACATCAACGGAGTTATAGAAGTCTGGACTGAAGTATGAACATTAGTCATGAAGATAAGTCACTCTGTCTGACTTTTTTGGGTTATCCTAGGTTTTCTACACATATGCTACTATGTATGATAATGTATGTAAATGTATTTGTGTATACCTGAATAAACTTACTTACTTACTTACTTACTTAGAGACTTAAGTCTCTAAAGTCCAGACTTCAGGTCAAAACACAAGTCGAGACTTATGTTTTGACCTAAGTCTCACCTTAAATCTTGACTTAAATCTTCACTTAATTCTTCACTTAAAAGTCGAAATGAGGTATAAAATCAGCAGTATAAAATAAGTCAAAGACAATTCAATAACTTTTACTGCAGTCCAAATAATAATTACAAAAATACTTTAGTTTACCTTTTCCATTCTTTCTCGGCTTTCAGAGAAAACGAAAATAATTTGAGGAGAGACTTTAAATCTTTTCTGTTTGCTCTCGCGTCTCTGATGCATATGATAATACCTTTAATAATAATATCTTTATTTACTATAAGTACATGTACATGGTACACAGGCCTAGCTGACATCAATGACATACTACTATATAGAAAGCCCCTAGTTATGCAGAGTATTTCGGGCAAATTAGGTTCTTGTCCCAGGATGCGACCCACACCAGTCGACTAACTCCTAGGTATACTCATTTTACTGATGGGTGAACATAGACAACAGGTGTAAAGAAACACGCTCAACGTTTCTACCCGCGCTGGGAATCGAACGCAGACACTCTCCATGAGAAACTAGAGCTCAGCCACCAGGCCACGGGGCACTTCATTGTATAAGAACATAAGAACATAAGAAAGGAGGAACACTGCAACAGGCCTACTGGCCCATACTTGGCAGGTCCATGTCAAAACCAACCCACCAACAAAAATATTTGTGCAACCCATCCCCATCGCCATCCAAGCAGCCCCGACAACCCCCCTCACCCCCCCCCCTCAACAACTGTGCAAGTCCCGTTCAAATCCAACCCCTCTCACTCACAAGAACACAGAAATAAGGAACACTGCATCAAGCCAACTGATCCACACTAGGCAAAACCCAAAACCAATCCCACAAACAAAAACTCCTACCCAACCCACCTACTCCATCCATGGAATATGCTTTGATAATCAGAGCACTATAAAATAGGGTACTGAAGGAGCTGAAGCACCTGGTCCATCACCAGGGCACTGAATATGCCGAAGCACATGATCTATCACCAGGGCGTTGAAGGAGCTGAAGCACCTGGTCCATCACCAGGGCACTGAATAAGCCGAAGCACCTGGTCCATCACCAGGGTACTGAGGGAGCCGAAGCACCTGGTCCATCACTAGGTTGCTGAGGGAGCCGAAGCACCTGGTCCATCACCAGGGTACTGAAGGAGCCGAAGCACCTGGTCCATCATCAGGGTACTGAAGGAGCCGAAGCACCTGGTCCATCACCAGGGTACTGAGGGAGGCGAAGCACGAAATGCGTTGAATACATACTGTGGTCTTGCCAAGACATTATGTATTGCGCTGTGCAATGCTGGATTCATTGTCTGCTTCGCGGATGTCTGTCCCCTCTTTGTAATACTTACATTGCAGTTGTCATACTAAACACAGTTGAACAATGCAAGTATGGCAAGAGAGGGACGGACATTTGGGAGGCACAAACATGAACCCAGCACTGCACAGCACAATATATAATATTTGGACAAGACCACATTTTCAACACGTCTACTTTGGCACCTGGTTAAAAATCCGAACGAAATCTTATCTTATATCTTATCTTACAATAAGGTTCAATGCTACTGTCCTGCCCTATATTAATCATGGTGGTTGAACTAATTGACCGGTATAGATTTATCGTGATAACTGATTTGATCAAGTTAATGACTTTATAGTGTTAGTGTCTTTATAAAGCTCTATATAGAGCGAAACATTGTCATAACAAAAGCTTGCTCAGGACATGCCTTTTTTTTTTTTATCCTGCAAGAAGGGTTTATTAAGAAGGCGTAACATACCACTTTGTCATGTAGATCAAAGTGCGGATCTAAAAAAATCGTGTAGATAAAACGACATAAATATTTTTACGCAGCTTAAATCGGCATATTTTCAGATATTTCTTTCATTAATTTTAAGTGCATATTTTTTTTTTATTTTACAATGAATACGTTAAGTGGGAGTAGACAATGAGCATATCTCCCCCCCCCCTCTCCACTGTTCATGCTCATGTTTGCCGAATATTATGGATGGGTAACAAGGTAACAAGCCACACTGATATACCTTTGATATACCTTTGAAGAGTTTCGAGAGTATCTACTCTCTGAGCCCGGCCATGGGCCAGGCTCGTCTGGTGCTTGCCTGGTCAACCAGGCTGTTGCTGCTGGAGGCCCGCTGCCCCACATATCCATCACAGCCTGGTTGATCTGGCACCTGGTGAAGATATTTGTCCAGTTTCCTCTTGAAGGCTTCTACACTGGTTCCAGCCGTGTTTCGGATATCTTCTGGTAAGATGTTGAATAGTCTGGGACCCCGGATGTTAATACAGTGCTCCCGTATTGTCCCCACCGCACCCCTGCTCCTCACTGGGTTTATTTTACACTTTCTCCCATATCTCTCACTCCAGTATGTTGTTATGGCAGTGTGCAGATTTGGGACCAGGCCCTCAAGTACTTTCCATGTATATATTATCATGTATCTCTCTCTCCTCCGCTCCAATGAGTACATGTTCAAGACTTGAAGGCGTTCCCAATAATTTAGATGTTTCAATGGCTCAATGTGAGCCGTAAACGATCTCTGGATTTGTTCCAGCTCTGCTATTTCTCCTGCCCTGAACGGGGCCGTCAGCACTGAGCAGTATTCTAAGTGAGGGAGCACTAGCGATTTGAATAGTGTCACCATCGGCATTATTTCCCTTGTTTTGAAAGTTCTCAATACCCACCCACTGCTTGGCTTTCTTGGGTTAATTATTCAAATAAAATCTGTGACCTTTTTCCATGATATAGATGAGTCTTCGGTTGTCAGTTGTCAGTGAATTTATAAGGTCAGGTGGAATGGGATTCTTGTAACTGTGTGAATATGAAATATATATATATATATATATATATATATATATATATATATATATATATATATATATATATATATATATATATATATATATATATATATATATATCAGACAGACAGGGATGTAAGCCACAGCTCCGTGTCTTCCTTTGCGGATGACACCCGAATTTCGAATTTGCATGACACTGCAAGACTTCAGGCGGACATCAACCAAATCTTTAAAATGGCCACAGAAAACAATATGGAGTTCAATGAAGAGAAATTCCAATTATTCTGATATGGAAAATGTGAGGAAATTAAAACTATATCGGAGTATAAAATAAATTCCAACTACACAATGGAGCGAAAAACTATTATGAAGGACCTGGGAGTGATAATGTCAGATCTCACTTTCAAAGACCACAGCAATGTATCTACCACATCTTCTAGAAAAATGATAGGATGGATAATGAGAACCTTCGAAACTAGGGATGCTAAGCCCATGATAACACTCTTCAGATCGCTTGTTCTATTTAGGCTAGAATATTGTTGCACACTAACAGCGCCTTTCAAGACAGGTGAAATTGCTGACCTGGAAAATGTACAGAGAACCTTCACGGCGTACATAAGTACGATTAAACACCTAAATTGCTGGGAACTTTTGAAGTTCCTCGTGTATATATGATTATATACACTTGGAAAATCCTAGAGGGATTACTACCAAATTTGCACACAAGAAGTGTCAGGGGCCCAAGACTGTTCATCTGCCTCCCAGCATACATAACGAGGATTACCAATAGGCCCTTGGTTGTCTTCAAGAAGGTTCTGGACAAGCACCTAAAGCTAGTATCTGATTAGCTGGGCTAATCAGATACTAGCCAACAGTAACTGTCTGGTTGATCAAGCCCTGATCCACCATGAGGCCTTGTCACAGACCGGGCCGCGGGGGCGTTGATCCCATAAACCCTCTCCAGGTATATATATAATACATTCTCGTGTGTTTGTGTATGTATATCCATATATACATAAATGTGTATGTATGTGTTTGTATAAGTTTGTGTATAAGTATACACACGTGTGAAATTGTCAAAACCATTGCCTCTTTCACTATATTACAATCCTTCTATGTGAAGGGTAACAATGGGACATCAGTCCCTCCTGCATGTCCAACTGTGTTGGACATATTGTCATGCCCAAACACACATTAAAAATATCTCCTCCCATATACCACTACATATGTGCGGGTGGTGCTGTGTGGATTATGGGGGCGAATACATGTATACGTATGCAAAACAACCACGGGGGCAGGGCCGGATTAAGGCAGGGGCTTTAAGGGCTGCAGCCCAGGGGCTTCCGCCAGCCGGAGGGCCTCCAGAGATTAACTGAAAAGTGTTCACAGTTACT
Organism: Cherax destructor; assembly: GCA_009830355.1. Classification (NCBI taxonomy): domain Eukaryota; kingdom Metazoa; phylum Arthropoda; class Malacostraca; order Decapoda; family Parastacidae; genus Cherax; species Cherax destructor. The sequence continues at coordinate 27,064 of WNWK01006043.1, read as the reverse complement.
GCTGTAAGTATGTAATCATAGTGTGTTATTAAGTAAATATTTGAATTTTAATTGTGGTTAGTCTTGTAAAAATAAGTTTAATATTTCTTTTTCCTCTTGAAAATATCACTGGGGGCCTCATAGTACCTGTAGCTCAGAGTCCTACAAATCTTAATACGTAGGAGATGCTAAGTGCCCCAGGCATACCAGTACCCAGTGCCAGAAATATTGAATATTAAACCAATAGAAGACAGCCAGCCCATAAGCACTAATGTACTATGTAGTATTGACCTAACGAACGTAACGTTAGTGACATGACAATTATCAAAATTTCGGTCAGAGTTCGATATGATACAAAAGACTTTACATTCTGAATATCGATAGATCCGGCAATTGTCTTAGGAAATTTCAATACATTTAGAAAACGGATCCATGGCCGACTCACTTAAAACTTAAGGGAGAAATCTATAGTTTATCCATAGGAAGAAAGCTAGAGTTTATCTATCCCACAAGATTCTTGGGCAGACGCTGGTCTAACCATCAAGAACTAGCAGGAAAACAGACCCTAATTCCTTGGTGTTGTGGAATTACAACACTCAAGACAATGCAAAGCATTTATATAGGAGTCTGGTTTTAGGCTATGCATGATAGCCTCAGTTATAAACGAATCAAGTTTTAATAAGCCAGTCCTATTATTATATAATGAACATTTATCATGTTTTGTAATTGCCGATTCTACAATATTTCGATCAAGCCGAAAGAAACAAGGGACAATAACTCCGGCTTCTGACCAATTTGCAGCATTATTGCAGACTCTAATGTAGCTGAAAATCACACTTGATTCTTGCACAGTTCATATCGAATATCGGTTGTGTGAAATCCTAACATCTAGAGGTTTGCTGGTCTGTTCCATATAAGATAAGTTGCAACCATTCCAACCAATTCTGTAAACACCACCAACACAATATTGAGGAGAATTCTTTAACAAAATGCTTATGATAAGTTTTCCTAGCTGCCAGCAACGCTGATTCCACTAACTCCTTAGGGAACCACAGTTTTGTGGCAATATCAAATATTTTCCTAATTTCTTCAGTGAGCGAGTCTGGGGTGCACAATAGGTAAGCTCTCAGAAACATAGTGAGAAAAACACACCTATTCACTTTTGTCTCATGGGTGGAATAGTAGCAAATATGAGCACACACTGGTGGCCTTCTATTACGCAGGGCATTGTAGAAAATATGTGTATAAAAAAACGCTCCCTTAATAATGTCAGTGACGGGAATTGAACTGAAACCGGACGCGTATTATTCCTGGTCAGTCAGAGCAGCCAGGACAGGACAGGAGAGGAGAGGTGTGTCAGTTCCGAAGAGCCGTGATGGTAGAAAGTTGGTGTTTGTGTGAGTAGGGGAGGGTGATTTTTGGGTAAGTTTAGGCCATAGATTATTTTATTGTTTTTGTGCTCTCATGTTTACCTATAAGGCCCCAGTGTGCAAGGGTCTGTGTAGTGTAGAGTACAGATAATGTTTTACCTGCAGGCTGAGGCCGGCAGAAGAGAGGGGTGTCGGAGCCCCACTGTTTATAAATGTTTTACGAAGCTAGTACCACTGTAATAGTGGATTATACTTTGTAGGTGGCCTAAAGTGAGTACCTGGTACAGGTATACTGGAGTGTTTTATGTAATAATTAGAGTGTAAGTTATGTGTTGTATAATTAAGGTTAATATATATTTTTGTATATGTTAGTTTTTGTGCCCTTCCTGATGGTTAATATAAATAATGACCATTTACTTAATGTTTTTTTTTTTTGTGAAGAAACAAGCTTGACCCCAGGTTGGTATTTTAAATGCTCCTAGACAGGTTTTTACCCCTAGGCGCCAGCATTTATTTTTACGTAACGTAATAAATACGTTACACCTTCCTATATACTGGAAACCTGAACTTCCTATCAACCCGGTGTATCAACACATCTATAAATAGAAGTTTAGATTCCACTTCTTTCTCCACGGTGAATGTAATAGACGGACCAAGGCGATAAGTCTGGGTAAAAATGTATCCAGGGCCAAGTCATTTGGCCAAAGACACAAGATGTCATCTACTTGTTCGAACATTTAAGCTTTACAGGACAGGATGTCTTTCAACAGTCTAGCCTCGAAAAGCTCCATATACGGATTGCCCAATAGGAGAGACAATGGTTTTCCCATAGCCATTCCCTGCCTTTGAGCATAGTATCTCCCTTCAAACTCAAATCAACTACACACAACTTAATCAGCAACAGCGCCGTGACATCAAAACTTACTAGTGTAAACATCATTAAACATGTTAACATTTTGCAGTTTGTCAGTGAGATCAACACTGCTTTTTTTTAATATGGGTTTCAGAAATGTTGCCAAGCAATGGAGTTAATATTATTACCAATAGTTTTGACATGGCATTTGTCGCCGATCCTGAGCTAGTAATAGGTCTCGCTGGAAAAGCGGGCTTGTGGGTCTTAATCAAACCGTACATATAAGGAAGTGTCTTTGATAACTATATAATCTACCTTGTCCATAATTACTATCACATTTGCTATGTTTGCTTTCCTAAGATGAAGTCTAGGATCTTTCTTTCATTCATGGTATGACTTAACAAATCTTTGAGAACAGTTCGGTTCCACAGGTCTGAGCAAAGCCCCATATACTATGCCTCAGCAAATGTTGTCTTCCTTTAGTTTTAAGTGAGTCGGCCGTGAACCCGTCTTTTAAATGTACGGAAATTTCCTAAGACAATTGTTAGATATATCTACATTCAGAATGTAAAGTATTTTATATCATATCGAAGTCTGATAGATTTTTTATAATTATCATGTTACTAATGTTACGTTCGTTAGGTCATTACTACAATATCAGTGCTACGTATATGTGTGTAAGTATATACACTCAAATACTCATATATGTACGTTTACAACTGTCATATAGCATAGCAACCTCACTGCTGATGTGATATATCATTTTTTATGTTATAAAATATTATTAAAATAGCACTATGGTAGCGCCAGCATATATTCCTTGGTATATTATGATTCTGCATTGTTATCTACTAATGTATATATGTAGTTAGATATATTACAGTACTCAGATTTCTCTTCACTCCCCCCATCTCCGGTCTGCCTCTCTTTCCTTTATTTACTGTTACATATAACATCCAAATTTCTTTTCCTAGCCCTCCCTCGTATCCTCTATCCCCCGTGTACAGTTTCTCATGCTCCCATTCTGGGATGATAGGAATATCCCCATAAAAATTCCATTGCATGGGATAGGTTCTCCTGAGAAATGACAATTCTTAAGCGATAGTAACTCCACTTATGCTGGAACGACACCTCTGAAATTCCAGTAGCTGATAAACCCTTGCTGAAGTACAGTACTTGATGTCCTCACTGCCCAACTGAAGTCTCCCAGCTCAAGCTGACAGATTTCAACACTGTATGAGCTCCATCCTGCGTGAAGGAATAAAAGCAGGGAAATATAGTCAGCTGTTCCCACTGTGCAACTATCATGTAAAATTGGGTCGAAACACATTGTTGATAAATCCAATTTTGCTAAATAAAAAAAAATATAATTTTATTATAAGCATATACTTTGAAGAATATTATCTCTTTAGCAATTCGGGAAAAAACAAATGGGATATATTTCTGTCTTGTGTTCTTATGTCTTGCATACAGTGTAGGTACATTCATATACACCATCATAATGCACAATAAATGATAATATTGGTAATACGAAACTTTAAAACTGCTGAAATTATAAGACAAAACAGTTACTGTTATGGCTCACGAAATATTAATAAGACGAGTGCAAACCAGTCACAGAACGGGTGGGACTTGAACCCAGGGTAGGAGAGTCAACTCAAAGGGCAGTGTGCATAACAACTGTTGATATTCTTACGGTGCATTGAAATATTCCTTGTTGGATGAATCTTGTTAGGCCAGAATGGACCAGTGGTGGTATAACACTGCCATGGGTTCGAGTCCCTCCTTTCTGTAATTTGAATTACTAATATATATATATATATATATATATATATATATATATATATATATATATATATATATATATATATATATATATAAAACAAACACTGATCTCTGGCCGACGGAGACTCGAACCTACGTGTGTGTGTGTGTCGTGCCGAATAGGTAAAAATTGCAATTTTAGCTTAAATAGCAATGCTTTTCTTGCCGAATAGGCAAGGAAAAATTTGTGTATGCAATAATTTCGCAAAAATTATTCTGAACCTAACGAAAATAATATATTTCATTGTGTTTGTTTATAATTAAATTATTGTAAACTTATCTATAATATAATTAGTTGAATTAGGCTAAATTATATTGCGCTTGTTATAATAAGGTTAGGTAAGTGTTCTAAGGTTCTTTTGGTAGAAAATTATTAATTTTTACATTAACATAAATGAAAAATATATATCTTTAAACGTATAAGATAAAAATTTAGAAAGGACTTAATTTTATGAGTTTTTGTTAATTGACCAATTTTAAATATTCGGCACGACTGTATGCCCAGCATACTATGATGCTGACACCTAGTGGCATAGGCCTACCCAGCTCACCCCGCACCACGCTTACCTGGCCTCATTCAGGCAGCCGAGTTCACTCAGTTAACAAGGTCCACTCCATCACTCTCCTGGGCATGGCCCTCCGGGCCTGGGCCCACTGCCTGTGTACCACAAACCCAAATAAAGTAAGAAGCCTCCGAAGAGCTTTATTATTGACCTTCGCTTGGATGCCCACCCAAATCAACGATGATATTGGTGGAAGCGGTGGTCGCATCAGTTGTGTTGCCCGGAATGAGAGGAAGACGAAGATGTTGTCTCCACTTCGTCATCGCCCCATACAAGAAGTATCCTTCTCTCAATGAGTTGTCCTGAAGTCTAGTCTGCAAGTTTCATCATTCAGACACAGGATCAGCAGGATCCAGGCCGAAATTTGTTGATTTTTCTTCTAAAAATCTTCGTGGCATCACCCTAGATCTTCACAGCGTCCCATACTGTTCTTCGGTCATGTGTTCATCATCATCTGTATGTTTCTGCTGTTGTTTTCAGCTCAGCACGGCTATTTCAGCAAGTCAGAGGTCAGTTTGTGGTGCATTCTGTGTCCAGTTGGTAGACTCTGCACTGCCTTCCAGGTGTGCATATGTGAGGAGGGTAGGCGCGCGGTCGTGGCTCCACCATATGCCCCTCACCTCACTCACCCATGCTCACCTCACACCACCATACACCACTATGCTCTCACTCCCTCTGCCATGTGGATCATGAAGCCATGTGTGGATAAGCCCGTGGTGCTGCCACATGGATTAACAAACCAGATGTCCCAAGCCACATGCTGTTGTCGGCTGCCTGGCAGCACCCATGATGTCACCATGCTGCCTGCATCACTCCCCTGACATCACCATGCTGCCCGACATCCCCTTGCGATGTCACCCCAGGATGTTTGCCTGACGTCACCTCATGATGTCACCCCAGGATGTTTGCCCGACGTCACCTCGCTACATCACTCAACCTCACCCACGACGTCTTCCCGACGCCACTCCAGGATGTCACCCACGACGCCTACCCGACGTCACCTCGCGATGTCTGCTTGACGTCACCATACTGCTCAACGTCACTCCAGGACGTCACCTCACGACGTCACTTAGGACGCCTGCCTGACGTCACCTCACGACATCACCCACGACGTCTGCCTGACGTCACCTTTGATGTCTTCCCTGACGTCACCTCGTGATGTCACCCCACATCATCCCTCACGAAGTTACGAAAGTGTTATAGTTTCACAGTGAGCACTTTGTATTTAGTATTGTCGAGAATGATTTAGAAGATATGTCACTGTTAATTCCTCTCAGTCAGTGTTCCTTACCAGTGTTCTCACATGTTGTGAATGGCTTAGTGTCAATTTTTACACAGAAAAGCGTCATTTGCTAGTGCAATCCATGTAACCACATGTGCAGTGCGGGTGTGTGTAGTTTTCCGTGAGTCCAGATGTGTGGTCTGAGCCCAGATGTGTGTGTAGACCACAGTATGGTCTGAGCCCAGACCACTGGTAGCACCCTCGTGTTACGTGCCACCCATTGTGACCGTTGACAGGTGACATTAGTCAGTCCAGGCGTCAGTTTATGAGCGTCTGAATCCCCATGTACAGTAAGCTCTTATGCTGCCGCTCGTAGATGTCATGCCCGAGTCATACCTACTATGACTCCCCATTGAGACTTGTTTCACCCCACCTCCTGACCATCAGAGAGCAGTTATATGTAGAAAACCAGTCTGAGGACGCTTAGACTAACCTCTGCTATGACTCCAACTCTGTCGAGGATGACATCGTCAAGCCGCAGTTGCCCTGTTGGCAGACGACTGTCTGACTTATGTTACAACTTCATTGAGCAGCCTGCACAAAGATGATGTCACTTTGGCTATGCTACAACTCCTATATGTTTCCCCTGACTCGTCCCTGCCACAACTCATTCCACTCTTGCCGGCAGCGACTGCCCAGTGACAGTACCAGTCGAGAAATGTCCTAAGTAGCTTGCCAAAAGAAGTCCTGCCCAGTTGCCGAGTACTGATGATGCCTCACTCGATGGCACCAGCAAGGGTATGGAGACCATACCCTGTTACATCACAGCTCAGCTGCAGCGATGTCTCCTGTGTTGCAGTATCTGTCCAGACACTGACGCTCACTGCCTTGGACCACGATGTTTAGCACACCCCACTTTTTTTTTCCTTCCCTCCCTGTAGGAAGTTTTTTTTTGTCCATGTCCACATGTATATATGTTTTTATTTTGTGTTCTGTTCCTGCGAGAGAGAGACCGAGTTTTTTTTCAGTCAATCATGATTGAGGACGATCATGGGTAGGTGGCTGAGCAATGTATGCCCAGCTGGGTTCATATTTCTCCGCACTATGGTGCTGACACCTAGTGGCATAGGCCTACCCAGCTCACCCTGCACCACGCTTACCTGGCCTCATTCAGACAGCCGAGTTCACTCAGTCAACAAGGTCTACTCCATCACTCTCTCCCGGGGCTGGGCACTTAAACACACTGCCTGTGTACCACAAACCCAAAAAAACAACAACATAGCCTCTGAAGAAGCTTTATCATTGATCCCCGCTACCAAACTCACACATAGTTTTCGATTATACGATATATGTATATATATATATATATATATATATATATATATATATATATATATATATATATATATATATATATTGATGGTATTACTGGAATTGTTCCATATCAATTTTTTTACTGTATAGAATTATGTATTTAATGGATGGCTGCATGTGGTGCTATGTTCGTTCACGTATTATCATGCTAATTTTACTTCCTAGACCTATGAAATTTTGAACAAAACAGCTTGTTTTTATTGTTATAATAACATTAGAAAGAAGTAACACTGCAGCAGGCCTGCTGGCCCATGCGAGGCAGGTCCAAGTCTCCAACCGGCTTAAGCCAATGCCCCAACCCAGCCAGGTCAGGTTACATTCACTTAAGGAAGGAGCACGGCATCTGACCTAGTAGCACAAGCTAGTCAGGACCATCTCACACCCACTCATATTTATCTAGCCGATCACCTGGAGTTAACCCTCTCCAGGTAAACTCCAGGTAGCCAGGTCACTTCCACTTAAGGAATTAATACGGCATCTGACAAAGTAGCACAAGCTAGTCAGGTCCAACTCACACCCACTCATGTATTTATCTAACCTATTTTTAAAACTACACAACGTCCCAGCCCCTATGACGGTACTCGGGAGTTTGTTCCACTCATCCACAACTCTATTACCAAACCAGTGCTTTCCTATATCCTTCCTGAATCTGAACTTTTCCAACTTGAAACCATTGCTGCGAGTCCTGTCTTGGCTGGATATTTTCAGCACGCTATTTACATCCCCTTTATTTATTCCTGTTTTCCATTTATACCTCAATCATCTCCCTCCTAATTCTATGCCTTTCTAGAGAGTGCAGATTCAAGGCCCTTAGTCTATCCTCATAGGGAAGATTTCTGATACATGGGATCAACTTTGTCATCCTCCTCTGTAAGTTTTCCAGTGCATTTATATCCATTCTGTAATACGGTGACCAGAACTGTGCAGCATAATCTAAATGAGGCCTAACCAAAGATATATAGAGATGAAGAACAACCTGAGGACTTCTATTATTTATACTTCTTGTTATGAAGCCAAGGATTCTGTTAGCTTTATTGCGAACACTTATGCACTGTTGTCTTGGTTTCAGATTACTACTAACCAGAACTCCTAAATCCTTCTCGCAATCACAAATATTAAGATCTACATTATTCAGTTTATATGTGGCATGGTTATTGTCCTGCCCAACATTTAGAACTTTGCATTTGTCTACATTAAACTGCATCTGCCACTTCTCCGACCACTGCATCAGTCTATTCAAATCATCCTGGAGTGCTCTAATGTCCTCATTAGAATGAATTGGACTGCCTGTTTTGGTGTCATCAGCAAATTTGCTTATGTTGCTATTTATTCCCTCATCTATGTCGTTTATGTAAATTGTAAACAACAGGGGGCCCAAAACTGACCCCTGTGGAACACCGCTCGAGACGTGCCCCCATTCTGATTTTTCCCCATTTATTCAAACTCTCTGCCGCCTATTTGTCAACCATGCCTCTACCCAGGAAAAAAATTCTCCTCCTATTCCGTGTGCCTTAAGTTTCCTTAGTAGCCTCTGATGTGGAACTTTATCGAAAGCCTTACTGAAGTCCATATACACAATATCATATTCATTACCATGATCTACCTCCTCAAACACCTTAGTGAAAAAAGTTAGTAAATTCGTAAGACAGGAACGCCCCTTAGCAAAACCGTGTTGAGATTCATTAATCAATTTATGCTTTTCAAGATGGCTACGAATTGCCTCGGCAATTATTGATTCCAGAAATTTACCAACTATAGAGGTAAGGCTTATTGGTCTATAGTTCGAAGCTAAGGACCTGTCACCTGCCTTGTAAATAGGTATTACATTTGCCCTTTTCCACTTGTCTGGCACTATGTCAGTTTGTAGTGATATATTTAAAAAATTTTACCAAAGGTTTGCTAAGTTCCTATTTACATTCCTTTAAAACTCTTGCAAACAGTTCATCAAGGGCTTTATTATCTTCCTGTTCTACATAATTTATTATTTCTGGAATTTCGCTAGTATCTTCCTGAGTAAAAACTGAGAGGAAGTAAGTATTGAAAATTTCACACATATCCTTATCACTGTCCGTGATCTGTCCTGAGTTACTCTTAAGTGTGCCGTCTCTTGTCCCTAATCTTACTTCTGTATACCTGAAAGAACCTTTTTGAGTTAGTCTTCGAATCCCTTGCGACCTTAGCCTCATAATCCCTTTTTGCTTTTCTTATTCTTTTTTTTATTTCTCTCTTTAATTGAAAATATTGATTTCTTATCTGTTCATCCCCTCTTTTGATACGCCTATATATGCCTCTCTTTTGACCAATGAGATGTTTTAATCTATTGTTCATCCATTTAGGATCATTTTTTTAGATCTAATTTCCCTACTCAGAACAAAAGTTGTCTGGGCAGCTAGAACTACGCTCTGGAAAACGTCATATTGGCAACCAAAACCACCTACCTGACCCATAGTCAGGTCATCCCAATTTAGCCCACCTAGGTAATTTCTCAGCCCCATGAAGTCGGCTAAGCGAAAGTCTGGAACAGGGACTTGGTTGCAGTTACCTGCGTAATTCCATGATATATTGAAACTAAGTGATTTGTGATCGCTTTCCCCAAGCTCTTCATTAACCTCAAGATTATTAATTAGTGATTATTTGTTGGCAAGAACCAAATCAAACAAGTTGCTACCTCTAGTTGGTTCTGTCACAAACTGTTTTAAAAAACAATCCTGAACCGTATCAAGAAAGTAACTAGACTCAAGATTACCTGTCACATTGTTCCAATCAATTTGTCTAAAGTTAAAATCTCCCATTAACACAACATTTTCATATCTAGACGCCTTATGAATTTCGTCCCATAGCAGCTTACTGCGCTCTCTATCCAGGCTTGGGGGGCCTGTAGATCACACCCAAAATTAATTTTTGACGACCATCGAGAAACTGTAGCCAAACAGATTCTGTGTCCGATGTTTCTAATCTTATATCTTGTCTAACACAACAATTTAAATTATATCTGACATATTTCGCCACTCCACCACCCTTCCTGTTGACCCTATCAGTGTGGAATAGTTTATAACCCTCTATGTTGCACTCGGAAGGCATTTCTCTATCTTTCAGGTTGAACCAGGTCTTTGTTATAGCAATAATATCTATATTACCTGCACTTGCAAGTAATCTTAGCTCATCTATCTTATTTCTTAGACTCCTACTATTTGTATAGTAAACCTTAGGGGAGCTAGTCACTCGTTGCCCTCTACTATCTCTCTTTGTTGATCAATTGCTTTGCCTTTACTAGCAACTTTATTTTGAATATTGTCTTTTAAACATATCCCTGAGGTATCCTGGTAATATCTGCTGTTTCCAGGCCTAATACTACAGCCTGATTGTTTCCCACAAACACCCATACCTCTATAATCTATCAGTTTAAAGTCCTAGACAAGTCTCCAATGACACCCTCAATCGAATCGGCTAATGTAACCACTCCACCCCCAGAGAGATGAACCCCATCCCTTGCATACATATCACGTTTGCCATAGAATTTGTCCCAGTTATCAATGAATGGAATTGCAAGTTCCTTGCAGTAGCTGTCTAGCCAGCAATTTATGCCAATTGCCCTAGACATCCATTCATTGCCCACTCCCTTTCTAGGCAAAATGCTACATATGATTGGGATCCCTCCCTTAGACCTAACTACTTCTATGGCTGACCTGTACTTATCTAGTAGCTCCTGTCTTCTGCCCTTCCCAATGTCATTTCCACCAGCACTAAGACAGATAATGGGCTTGTTCCCATTACCTGACACAATATTATCCAACCTGCTGACTATGTCACCAATACCAGCTCCTGGGAGGCAAACCCTCTGTCTGACCTTCCTATCTCTGTTACAAAAAGCACGGTCCATATATCTTACCTGAGAGTCTCCCACAATCAGAATATTCTTACCGTGATTAGCAGGGAAGTCAGTGGTACCTTTAACCTCACTAACCACTGAAGTACACTCGTCCTGCGTGTTTTCTTAATCCTCCTCATGCATCTTAATCCTCCTCATGCATCATAATCCTTCTCATGCATCCTACGTACTTTCTGACTCCTCCTCATGCATCCTACGTACTTCCTGACTCCTCCTCATGCATCCTACGTACTTCCTGACTCCTCCTCATGCATCCTACGTACTTCCTGACTCCTCCTCATGCATCCTACGTACTTCCTGACTCCTCCTCATGCATCCTACGTACTTCCTGACTCCTTTTCACCCTGTGTATTTCATTGCATCTTACCTTTTACCTTATACAATACGTGTTCCTTACTGCCCTAATCTTAATCATATTCGCACCAGATACTTACCCCCTTCCCTTCCCTTCTCCTCTACTCCTTTTCCTCCACCTCCACTTCTCTACCTACCACTCTCCATCGCCCTTTCTACCCTCCTCCTCATCCTTGTCCTCCTTTCTCTCCTCTTCTTCCTTCTCCTCCCCCTCCACCGGCACTAAGAGGGTGGAAAATTGGAGATCGCTGTCTTCGTCTCAAGTGATCGTTTCTGTAACTTTTGTTCTGTATAATATCAGAAGTGAAGCTTTATGACGACCAGTGTGCTGCTAGAAGTTAGTGACTTGGCGGCGGCGGCGGCGGCAGCGGCGGCAGCGGCAGCGGCGGCGGCTGCGGCGGCGGCGGCAGCGGCAAGGATTATATTAGAAGGTGGTGACTGGGGAGGAGGATTGTAGTGGAGGGTGGTGACTGGGGTGGAGGATTGTAGTATAAGATGTTGACTGGGGTGGAGGATTGTAGTAGAAGGTGGTGATTGGGGAGGATTGTAGTGGAGGGTGGTGATTGGGGAGGAGGATTGTAGTGGAGGGTGGTGACTAGGGTGAAGGATTGTAGTGGAGGGTGGTGACTAGGGAGGAGGATAGTAGTGAAGGGTGGAGGATTGTAGTGGAGGGTTATGATTGGGGTGGAGGATTGTAGTGGAGGGTGGTGGCTGGGGTGTCAGATTGTGGGGAGGGTGGTGGTAAAGGTTAGTGACAGTGCTTTACCTGGAGAGGGTTTCGGGGGTCAACGCCCCCGCGGATCGGTCTGAGACCAAACCTCGAGGTGGATCAGGGTCTGATCAACCAGGCTGTTACTGCAGGCCGGACGCAAACTGACGTACGAATCACAGCCTGGTTGGTCAGGTACTGACTTTAGGTGGATGTCCAGTGCCTTCTTGAAGACAGCCAGGGGTCGATTGGTAATTCCCCTTATGTATGCTGGGAGGCAGTTGAACAGTCTTGGGTCCCTGACACTTACTATGTTGTCTCTTATCGTGCTAGTGGCACCCCTGCTTTTCATTGGGGGAATGTTGTATCTCCTGCCGAGTCTTTTGCTTTCATAGGAAGTGATTTTCGTGTTCAAGTTTGGTACTAATCACTCTAGGATTTTCCCAGTGTATATTTTCATGTATCTCTCTCGCCTGCGCTCCAGGGAATACAGATCAAGGGCCTTCAACCGTTCCCAGTAATTTAGGCGCCTTATCGTACTTATGAAAGTTCTTTGCACTCTCCAAGTCAGCAATTTTGCCTGCAGATGCGGAAGATACAGTGTTGTGGTCTTTGAAGGCGAGATCCTCAGGCATTATCACTCCCAGGTCTTTCACAATATTTTTTTCACTCTATTGTATGGTTTGCATATCTGAGTAGTTGAAATTTTTCTTCATTGAACTTCATATTGTTTTGAGTGGCCCATTTGAAGATTTGGTTTATGTCCTCTTGGAGTCTTGTGGTGTCTTCGATGGAGGTCACTGTCATGACAATCCGGGTGTCATCCGCAAAGGAAGACACGGAGCAATAGCTTGCATCTCTGTCTATGTCAGATATGAGGATGATGAATAGAATGGGAGCGAGTACTGTGCCCTGTGAAACAGAGCTTTTCACCGTGGCTGCCTCAGACTTCACTCTGTTTACTATTACTCTTTGTGTTCTATTTGTCAGGAAGTTATAGATCCATCTACCAACTTTTCCTGTTATTCCTTTATCACGCATTTTGTGTGCTATTACACCATGGTCACACTTGTCGAAAGCTTTTGCAGTCTGTGTATACTACATCTGTATTTTGTTTATCCTCTATAGCATCCAAGACCTTGTCATAGTGATCCAGTTGCTGGGACAGGCAGGAGCGACCTGCTCTAAACCCGTGTTACATTGGGTTGTGTAACTGATGGGTATCTAGGTAGTTGGCGATCTTGCTTCTGTGGTGGAGATGGGTGGTTGAGGTTAGTGGTGAGGGTTTTGGTGGAGATCGGTGGTGTGGGCTAGTGGTGGGGGTTTGGTGGAGATCGGTGGTGTGGGCTAGTGGTGGGGTTATGGTGGAAATCGGTGGTGGGGGTTTCGGGTAGTGGACGGTGGTAATTGTGGTTTGTGGTGGATCTCCGAGTTTCTTTTGGGCTTCCTGGAGTATCTTTTAGATTCCGTTAGAATTCCCCGACCTCCCGTTAGAATTTCCCGACCTCCCGTTAGAATTTCCCGACCTCCCGTTAGAATTTCCCGACCTCCCGTTAGAATTCCCCGACCTCCCGTTAGAATTCCCCGACCTCCCGTTAGAATTCCCCGACCTCTCGTTAGAATGCCCGGGACTCTGGGGAGAGCTGACAATATTGACCGCTTCGTTAGTGAGCGAGGCGCGAGCAACTTCCTAATACCGCACCTCAGAGACGGACGGTCCGCGAGTAGGCTAATTAATGACCCCGACCTCGCTAATTAAGTCTAATGAGATATACATAAGCTGTACCGCAAGCTTTAATTAGATGTTAAATCACGCTGAAACTGCTAAATGGCCTTTGCGTGTACAAGCATTGGCCCTCCGCCTTGCGTTATTACCTCGTTACTCACCAGGTTGATTAAGTTGCCACAGTTCCACCTCACGGAACTGGTCAAGATTCGAACTTGTGGTAAGGCGATTCCAAGCGCTTTCGTACGGAACGCTGGCGTTGGTGGGAGAGTTCTTGGGTGGGTTTGACACGTCTGGGTTTGTGATCACTTTCATGAAGCGGGTTAGTGGCTACTCAGCTGCCTGGGATCACCGGCAGTGTATTTTTTTATGTTAGGGTTAAAATTTGATGGGTTTTTTTAATCAAAAATTGAATTTCTCTAGTCACGTGTACGGACTGCTTTAAGATATATTTGAGTGAAAATGGAAAAATTAATATCATTAAAGTTTGTCGCATATCTACTGTCCTAAATATATATGGTTACAATACTATATATACTGCTTGTGGAGGCTAGTGCACACCAAACGGGGAGTAGAATGAAATTAGCTCTGAGACACCCGCACCATCGCATGTCCTCAGATCACGGTACGACACCTAGCTCTGTTGGGTGCGTGATTTTTGAAGGATTGGATGGACCAATGGGTTAGAGCGTCGTGAATTTTATCTTATTGTGATGCGGGCTAAAACAACATGGGTTCGATCCCCCGGCTATTCGCAGTGTTGTTATTGATTAAATACCACTCGTTCGTGGTATTTTATATATATATATATATATATATATATATATATATATATATATATATATATATATATATATATATATATATATATATATATATATATATATATATAATATAGGTAGTAGTTTAGTTGAGAGCAACCACCCAGGAAGGTACTACTGTCCTGCCAAATGAGTGTAAGACAGAAACCTGTATTTGTTATACATAATGGTAGGAGTGTTAGTGGTGTGACTTCCTCCTAGCATCAGTACGCTTGTGGTGTGACTTCCTCCTAGCAACAGTAAGCTTGTGGTGTGACTTCCTCCTAGCATCAGTAAGCTAGTGGTGTGACTTCCTCCTAGCATCAGTAAGCTTGTGGTGTGACTTCCTCCTAGCATCAGTAAGCTTGTGGTGTGACTTCCTCCTAGCATCAGTAAGCTTGTGGTGTGACTTCCTCCTAGCATCAGTAAGCTTGTGGTGTGACTTCCTCCTAGCATCAGTAAGCTTGTGGTGTGACTTCCTCCTAGCATCAGTAAGCTTGTGGTGTGACTTCCTCCTAGCATCAGTAAGTTTGTGGTGTGACTTCCTCCTAGCATCAGTAGGCTAGTGGTGTGACCTCCTTCTAGCATCAGTAAGCTTGTGGTGTGACTTCCTCCTAGCATCAGTAGGCTAGTGGTGTGACCTCCTCCTAGCATCAGTAAGCTAGTGGTGTGACTTCCTCCTAGCATCAGTAAGCTTGTGGTGTGACTTCCTCCTAGCATCAGTAAGCTAGTGGTGTGACTTCCTCCTAGCATCAGTAAGCTTGTGGTGTGACTTCCTCCTAGCATCAGTAAGCTTGTGGTGTGACTTCCTCCTAGCATCAGTAAGCTTGTGGTGTGACTTCCTCCTAGCAACAGTAAGCTTGTGGTGTGACTTCCTCCTAGCAACAGTAAGCTTGTGGTGTGACTTCCTCCTAGCATCAGTAGGCTAGTGGTGTGACCTCCTTCTAGCATCAGTAGGCTAGTGGTGTGACTTCCTCCTAGCATCAGTAGGCTAGTGGTGTGACTTCCTCCTAGCATCAGTAGGCTAGTGGTGTGACCTCCTTCTAGCATCAGTAGGCTAGTGGTGTGACTTCCTCCTAGCATCAGTAGGCTAGTGGTGTGACCTCCTTCTAGCATCAGTAGGCTAGTGGTGTGACTTCCTCCTAGCATCAGTAGGATAGTGGTGTGACTTCCTCCTAGCATCAGTAGGCTAGTGGTGTGACTTCCTCCTAGCATCAGTAGGCTAGTGGTGTGACCTCCTTCTAACATCAGTAGGCTAGTTGTGTCACTTTTTCCTAGCATCAATAGACTAGTGGTGTCACTCCCTCCTAGCATCAGTAGGCTAGTTGTGTCACTTTCTCTTGGCATCAGTGGACTACTGGTGTGGCTTCCTCCTGGCATCAGTAGACTACTGGTGTGGCTTCCTCCTGGCATCAGTGGACTAGTGTTGTCACTTCCCTCCTTCCGTGACATGTTGTGGCTTTATTTTCACCTTTGTCATGTATTAACAACCTTTATACTCGGCGCATTAGTCGACCTTTAGATTTGGAGAGATTTTTTTTTATGCTTAAAAAGCCGACTTATGCGCCGGAATATTCGGTATCTCTATAATTTTATAATAAAGAGTAAAATTCCAGGGATAAATATGTAGTACTGTATAGAAATGCGAAAAAATTACATTCATCGATGTCATTGAGGTTGAAAAGGTGGTAATGACACAGGCAGAAAGTTATGTGTTCCTGTCAGTTTTCCGCATTCGGAGTCAAATGCGTCCCCAAGCTCGTCTCTTGAGTTTCAACCCCAATGGCTAAGTTTCTGTTAAAACCTTTTTTAGATTTCCTTACCAACATCATCTACAGACGTCCCGACCTCGCCGAAACTTTTAGGGTACTTACCAAAACCTTTTCCAAAGGTTCAAACATTGTCAAAATCATCTCCAGAAGGCAACTCTTCTCAAACTATCACCAGTGATCCAGACTTTGGCAGAACAATGTCTTGTGGTCCAGACTTCCCCAGTCCTTCCAGAAGTGAAGACCTTGCAAAAATTATCTCCTGACTTTTAATGGACTCTTCTTCCCTGCTCGTGGACCGTCGAGTCTCATTAAGGAAACAAAAAAACGGAATACAAGACGGGATAGTAATAGCAGAACTCAGGATATAAAAAAAAGGGGTGGAACAAATGATTTATCACAGTAATATACATCACGGAAGTGAAATTAATTTATTTTGCAGTGAAAGTTTTACAATATTCACATAGTTTACATTTATGCATATTATACATACTATTATATATATTTCGTGCCTAATAAGGCGAAATTGCCGAATAGGCCGAACTTCCTTAAAAATTAAACTTTTCAAAAAAAATAAAAAATCGTTTACATAATGATAGTTTTTTCATTGACAATGATATAAAAATTTATATTTTTGGACCAAAATTAACTTACAAGCCTCACCTAATATTCTTTAAACTAACGTAATTATTTTTTAGCTAAATTCTTCTATATATATTATATGTCATTTTAAATAATTTAATATTACATTCAGTCAATGATATATATTTTTTCGTTACGCTCAGATTGAATTTACCAGAGCTATGCAAAAAAAAAAATATTTTTGCTAATTCGGCAAAGAACGGCCTTGCTTCATAGGCAGAACAAACCAGGAAAGAATTATAGCTGTGCGAACAATCCTTCCTTAAGCCTCAACTACCACCCCGTCCAAGAGCATCATGTTGAGAGTACCACTGGGTCACCAGGCCATCGACACAGTCCTCAAGGACAAACTGAATGACCTACTTGACTCACGAAATCGTAATGACACGATTGTTCTAAAGGAATGTAAAGGGGAGCTTAGCAAACCTATGGCTAATCTTTTCAACATATCACTGCAAACTGGCATGGTGCCAGATAAGTGGAAAATTGCAAATGTAATACCTATTTTCAAAGCAGGTGACAGGTCCTTAGCTTCGAACTATAGACCAATAAGCCTAACCTCCATAGTGGGAAAATTTATGGAATCAATAATTGCCGAGGCAATTCGTAGCCATCTTGAAAAGCATAAATTAATCAACGAATCTCAGCACGGTTTTACAAAAGGGCGTTCCTGCCTTACAAATTTAATAACTTTTTCACTAAGGTATTTGAGGAGGTAGATCATGGTAATGAATATGATATTGTGTATATGGACTTCAGTAAGGCTTTGATAGAGTCCCACATCAGAGACTATTGAGGAAAATTAAGGCACACGGAATAGGAGGAGAAATTTTTCCTGGATAGAGGCATGGTTGACAAATAGGCAGCAGAGAGTTTGCATAAATGGGGAGAAATCAGAGTGGGGAAGCGTCACAAGTGGTGTTCCACAGGGGTCAGTATTGGGCCCTTGTTGTTCACAATCTACATAAACGACATAGATGAGGGAATAAATAGCGACATAAGCAAGTTTGCCGATGACACCAAAATAGGCCGTCCAATTCATTCAAATGAGGACATTAGAGCACTCCAGGAAGATTTGAATAGACTGATGCAGTGGTCGGAGAAGTGGCAGATGCAGTTTAGTATAGATAAATGCAAAGTTCTAAATATTGGACAGGACAATAACCATGCCACATATAAACTAAATTATGTAAATCTTAATATTACTGATTGCGAAAAGGATTTGGGAGTTCTGGTTAGCAGTAATCTAAAACCAAGACAGCAGTGCATAAGTGTTCGCAATAAAGCGAACAGAATCCTTAGCTTCATATCAAGAAGCATAAATAATAGGAGTCCTCAGGTTGTTCTTCAACTCTATATATCCTTGGTTAGGCCTCATCTAGATTATGCTGCACAGTTTTGGTCACCGTATTACAGAATGGATATAAATGCTCTGGAAAACGTACAAGGAGGATGACTAAGTTGATTCCATGTATCAGAAATCTTCCCTATGAGGATAGACTGAGGACCCTGAATCTGCACTCTCTAGAAAGGCGTAGAATTAGGGGGGATATGATTGAGGTGTATAAATGGAAAACAGGAATAAATAAAGGGGATGTAAATAGCGTGCTAAAAATATCTTGTATTGACAGGACTCGCAGCAATGGCTTTAAGTTGGATAAATTCAGATTCAGGAGGGATATAGGAAAGCATTGGTTTGGTAATAGAGTTGTCGATGAGTGGAACACACTCCCGAGTACAGTTATAGAGGCTAAAACGTTGTGTAGTTTTAAAAATAGGCTAGATAAATATATGAGTGGGTGCGGGTGGGTGTGAGTTGGACCTGACTAGTTTGTGCTACTAGGTCAGATGCCGTGCTCCTTCCTTAAGTGAATGTAACCTGACCTGGCTGGGTCGGGGCATTGGCTTAAGCCGGTGGGAGATTTGGACCTGCCTCGCATGGGCCAGTAGGCCTGCTGCAGTGTTCCTTCTTTCTTATGTTCTTAAGATTCATCCAACTAGCTTTGAGGGGACTTGAGCTAGAGTTCGTCACGGCCATGCTAGCGGGAGATTCGTCTGTAAAAACTTGCATTTGTGGACACAGTGGTGCCTATGCTAACCTTCCTATGGTGTAGAAATATACCTAGTTGGATGAATCTTATTGAAGCTAGCTGGCTCAGTGGCTTACGCGACGGTCTGGAGTTTTGAGACTCTCTGACCGCGGGTTCGAACCCCACCCGTGGTATGGTTTGAATGACCTACAGAGGATGGAGGAGAGAATAAGTGATCTGGATGCCCATGACGCCCTGTATCTCCTCACAAGGTGTCTAAGTCTTCTTGAGGTGTACACCCTCTGACAACTCCACACTTAGTGAATATAACGCACTCCTGAGATCTAACTTTAGGAAGGCATTGAATCTGTCACTGGCAGATCACCAAAGGGATCAAGCAACTTCCAGTGCGACTGGGAGGTATAGGGGTGCGCAAGGCAACGCAGGTAACATTACCTGCATTACTGTCTTCGTGCATGTCTTCCAGTGAACTAGTAAAGGAGATTATCCCCGAAAGCTTGAGAGGTGTTGTAGGAGCTCAAGTTCATCGAAGCAGCCACGGGGTGGGACACCCCTGCAGACTTCTCAAACAGACCAGCTCCTAGAGAGCACAGACAGTCCCACTGTGACAAACCGATCGTGGAAAAAATCGCTAACACAATGCTCAACAACGCTTCTGGAAAGAACAGATCTCGTCTCCTAGCTGTGATGGCACCACATTCAAGAGATTTCCTTTTAGCTGTTCCCAAATCCTCCTTGGACACTCGACTCGACCCCACAGGCCATTTGGATTGGTGTAACTCTCCCTTTAGCCTCCCTCATACTCACCGAACGTAGGTGCATTTGCGGCAGGGCGTCAGCTGATCAATTTGGACTACATGGTCTCGCCTGTCATACATCAGAAGGGAAGCATGCTAATCATGAGGTCAACGACATCATCAAGAAAAGTCTCGCCACAGCCCGTTGCCCGGCAGAACGGGAACCTCAATTACTGAGGTCAGATGGAGTCACCATGCTACCCTCTACGTTGGCTGACACCTATTTGCCATACTCTGAAGCCGAAGGGGAAAAGGCCGCCAGTATTAGAGACCCAGATGACCAACAAAAACAGAGGGCTGACACCTTGCTATAACTTTGTCCCAATAGGGTCGGAGACCCTTGGAGCATGGAGCAAGTGTGCTCTAAAATTCCTGAAAGGTTTAGGTGAAAAACTCATCATGGAAACCGAGGACCTCAGAGCGGCCAGCTTCCTCTTTCAGAGACTCAATGTTGCGATCCAGAGGGAAAATGTCTGCAGCATCTAGGGGCCTACATCTCAAATACTTCATTCAGTTCCCACCGCCGGGGAGCTGGATGAAGTATTTCAGACGTAGGCCCCGAGATGTCTTTTATGTTGTTCTCCTTTCCATTGTGTCTTTTTTAATGTATTTTCTTTATAAATTAAGCTCACGTAGAATATAGGGGGTGGTAGAAGAAGAAAATATTATCAAACAGCTTCAGGGAGAATCTTGAATTTTCCCTGAAGTACGTTTATTCTCTCCTCTGAGGATGAGGGTCCCCAGTCCAGTTCTAGAGGTGATGCCTCCCTATATATAATGAGAGAGAGAAGGAGTTAGGGAGAGAGAGGAAGAAAGAATAATATTAGGAATGAAACATGAATATGTAATCAAAGATAGAGATACATACGAAGGCAGAAGCATGAAACGTTAGTAAATATAAATACTTAAAACATAGAGACAATAACAATGACAGAAATGGAGATGGGTAAGAAATGACAGATGTAAATATGGATAGACAGGAAAAAATATGGGCAAAAGGACAAGGAGAAAGACGGACAAGAATTCAAACAGAGGTAGGGAATGTTTGCGACTGATATACATGAAGAGAATGGTAAAGAACGATCCGGAAGAGAGAGAGATTGGGACAGACATAGTACAGGGAAGAGAGACAGACTGGGAGACGGTACAGGAAAGAGAGACAGGGATAGGGACAACGAAATGACAGAACTGTAGTTGAGAGAGAGAGGGAGGGAGGGAGAAGCAGGGATAGAATATTGCCATTACGCGGATGATGACAAATATGCAGTGTTGGTATTGATGACTGGCAGCAATACGGGAGGCGGTGGCTGCGTTGGCTGGTAACGAATGGGACCCATACTCGTTTTCACGCGTTACTGCCTCTATATATCCTCACCTCCCTTGTATCAAGTAACAGATAATAGCTTTAACGTAACAACTCGTCAGTGGCAATACTCTCAATCACTCTGAAGTGATTAAGTATATTTTAAATGCCAAAAAACTTCTCTAAACTAAGAGGGAAGTGTTCGTGCAGAAACCACCATTACTATGTATCATCAACATGTATTAGAAACATGAATACTATTTACCACATTCACAAGATCTGTCTTTGAAAAACGTTCCCTGTCAAAACTCAAAGGTGTTACCTGGGTCTCACACTCACTCTCTCTCTCTCTCTCTCTCTCTCTCTCTCTCTCTCTCTCTCTCTCTCTCTCTCTCTCTCTCTCTCTCTCTCTCTCTCTCTCTCTCTCTCTCTCTCTCTCTCTCTCTCTCTCTCTCTCTCTCTCTCTCTCTCTCTCTCTCTCTCACACACACACACACACACACACACACACACACACGTATATCTCCTGAGGCGCACATCAACCAAGTAACTGCTGCAGCATATGGGCGCCTAGCAAACCTAAGAACAGCATTCCGACATCTCAGTAAGGAATCGTTCAGGACCCTGTACATCGTGTACGTCAGGCCCATATTGAAGTATGCAGCACCAGTTTGGAACCCACACCCTGCCACGTACGTCAAGAAATTAGAGAAAGTGCAACGAGACTAGTCCCGGATCTAAGGGGCATGTCCTACGAGGAGAAGTTAAGAGAAATCGACCTGACGACACTGGAGGACAGGAGAGATAGGTGGGATATGATAACGACATATAAAATACTGAGGAATCGACAAGGCGGACAGAGAAAGGATGTTCCAGAGATGGGACACAGCAACAAGGGGACACAATTGGAAGTTGAAGACTCATATGAGTCACAGGGATGTTTGGAAGTATTTCTTCCAAACATCCCCCCGTGGCCCGGTCTGTGACTGGGCCGCGGGGGCGTTGATTCCCGAAACTCTCTCCAGGTATACTCCAGGTATAGAGTTGTCAGGAAGTGGAATAGTCTGGAAAGTGATGTAGTGGAGGCAGGAACCATGCATAACTTTAAAAAGAGGTATGATAAAGCTCATGGAGCAGGGAGAGATTGACCTAGTAGCGACCAGTGAAGAGGCGGGGCCAGGAGCTGTGAATCGACCCCTGCAACCACAATTAGGTGAGTACAATTAAGCGAGTATAAACACACACACACACACTATTTTTCACAGTGGTTGCTTTGCATACATCTGTGTGTATATAATCTTGTCTTCCTTTCTGTATGACTTTTATTAACACATCCAAAATCTGCAGGTCTTGCAATAAAAGAAAATGTTTTGGGTCATTTCTTGTAGTGGGTGATACCGCTTCCTTATTGTTCCGTGTTTGATGTTTCAGCGTATATTGTGTTCTTATTGGCCGAGGCGACGTCTTCTTCAGGTAGCAGCTAATTAATTAACAGCATTCATAACTTGTGGGATTCAGATGTGGCAGTTGTGTTCAGTGTGACAGTGGGAGATTAGCGCAAGACATCACTGGCTATGTTATATACTTTGTGTAGTGTAGTTATAAATGATCCATTACTTGAGCGTCTTAAAAATGTGATGCAACTAAATTCCGTGAAAGTGGAAATGATGTTATTCTGCGGTGTGATCATGACAACACTGACAACATTGACAACATTGACAACAGGTAGATCCACAAACTTAGGAACTTTAAACTGAAATAATTTCAAGTTTGTATCATCTTACGTGTCTTTGACATTGGGAATGCCATTGTAATTTTTTTTTCCTTTTAAAAGTGATTCTCACGCCTAGCACTTTGGGTATATTTAATCTTAGTATATTAAAGTTAGTATTTCTAGGTAATATGGAAGATTTAGAATGGTGTTTGAACTGGTTAACGGAACGCTTGAGACGTTTATGCTTGAAGATCCTTGTCCCATTTTATCTTTTCCTGACAGAGTTAGCAGTTGTGCTTGTCGTGAGGGGGAGGTAGGAGGTCGATATGATGTAGCACACTGAGAGGGAAGGTCCTTGATGCTAGGGAAGGTCCTTGATGCTAGGGAAGGTCCTTGATACTAGGGAAGGTTCTCTTTGCTTCAAGGAACTGAAGCTAACCTCTCGTTCAAGATCACATTCGATGATCCTTCTTGTTTCCCCTGAGGCATTACAATGATCGCCAGTGGTGTAACACTTCCTCGTGAGTGTAATAATGTACTGGAGGTAAACGTGCGCAAGTGTGCACGCAGCACACACACACAGTTCCGAAAGGTAAGAGATGTTAGGAACTCCTGTACGAACTAGATCTACCAGAACTATAGGAACGCATAAGAGGAGATATGATTATAACATACGAAGTGTGGACAAGAACAAGTTTGACATGTACATCAAAGACAGATAGACCAAATAAAACTATCTAAAATGACGTTTCGGTCACCGAGTTCGTTATCACTGAACGATACGTCGATTTTAATAGTCTGTCCTGTCCACGTGTCTTAGATTTAGGGTCAGTGACACGTACCTGAACACCAGCACCTATATTACCAAGTGTTTGTTCCCTGAAGGCAAGATCGGAGACAATGTCAGGGTGTTTGACTATATATGGGGATTCAAGGGAACATAATGAGAGGGACAACACGTCAGTAACTGAAAGTGGAGAGGCTGAGGCGGTTAACCCTCATTACCCTTTCCTCCCTCCCTCATTACCTCTAACTCCCTCCCTCCCTCCCTCTCATTACCCCCTCCTCTTATTACCCTCTCTCTGAAGCTCCCCCCTCTCACCACACAATCCCAGCGTGATGAGTGAGAGTTGTGAGAGTCACCACCAGAGTAATCGCCTCATCAGCTGGCCAGATCATTGGAGAACCTGGTGGTATGATGCAACTCAAGGAAGGATTACACGCTACACATTTGATTGCCTCTGCTACTGGTCTCTGCTACTGGTCTCTGCTACTGGTCTCTGATACTGGTCTCTACTGTTGCTCTCTACTATTGGTCTCTGCTATTGGTCTCTACTACTGGTCTCTGATACTGGTCTCTACTACTGGTCTTTGCTACTGGTCTCTGATACTGGTCTCTACTATTGGTCTCTACTACTGGTCTCTGATACTGGTCTCTACTGTTGCTCTCTACTATTGGTCTCTGCTACTGGTCTCTACTACTGGTCTCTGATACTGGTCTCTACTACTGGTCTTTGCTACTGGTCTCTGATACTGGTCTCTACTATTGGTCTCTGATACTGGTCTCTACTGTTGCTCTCTACTATTGGTCTCTGCTACTGGTCTCTACTACTGGTCTCTGATACTGGTCTCTACTACTGGTCTTTGCTACTGGTCTCTGATACTGGTCTCTACTATTGGTCTCTACTACTGGTCTCTGATACTGGTCTCTACTATTGGTCTCTACTACTGGTCTCTGGAAAAATAAACACATAAGCAGTATAATGTGATCCTTTATTGACAACGTTTCGCCCACGCAGTGGGCTTTATCGAGTCACAGACAGATCTACCTGGATATTGAGCAACATGGAGATATATATAGGGTACAGTCAGGTGGAGAATGCTGGGTCAGGTGGAGAAAGCTGCATGTGAGTCTTAAAAAGTAGTGTGATAGTTAAAAACATAGTGTGACTTAAAGGACCTGCAGTGTACCATTCTTGAGTTCTAGGTGGGATAGCGTTGAAGAAGTTTCTTGGCAATAGGTTCAGCTATGTTGTAGATCTGTCTGTGACTCGATAAAGCCCACTGCGTGGGCGAAACGTTGTCAATAAAGGATCACATTATACTGCTTATGTGTTTATTTTTCCATTGTGTCGGTATTTTATACCATTTATTTCCACTACTGGTCTCTACTACTGGTCTTTGCTACTGGTCTCTGCTACTGGTCTCTGCTACTGGTCTCCGCTACTGGTCACTGATACTGGTCTCTACTACTGGTCTTTGCTACTGATCTCTGCTACTGGTCTCTGCTACTGGTCTCTACTACTGGTCTCTGATACTGGTCTCTACTATTGGTCTCTACTACTGGTCTCTACTACTGGTCTCTACTACTGGTCTCTACTACTCGTCTCTACTACTGGTCTCTACTACTGGTCTCTACTACTGGTCTTTGCTACTGGTCTCTCTTCACTCATAGCACACCCTGTTTTCCTTCCATACTTCCAATCAGTTGCTCCTCAGCTTCACCCTGTCCTCCACCCCTGGAGGATGGAGGAAAGGGACATTCCTTCGTCAGCGTCACTCACTCTGCCCTCCACTCTTGGGAAGGACGGAAGGAAATTTTTTTTTCCTTCAGCATCACTAGGTCTGCATCCTGACCTTGGAGGAGGAGGAGGTGGAGGTGGATGAGGAGATAGAGGTGGTGGAGGAGGAGGAGGTGGAGGTAGAAGTGGAGGGAGTAAACATTGTCTAGTTAGCATTACTATGTTTGTCCCTCAACCCTGGAGGAGGAGGAGCAGGTGTTCCTCCTCCTCCACTGTAGGTGTCCCTCCTACAGTGGTGTCCGCCACCACTGTAGGAGGGACGGAGGGGAACACTGTCACTTCTCAACACCACTTACTCTTACCCTCTTTTCTTCCCTAGACGAATAATAGGTGGGAGAAGACATGTCTCCTCAGCATCAAGGGGTAAATAGGGGAGAAAATCTGGTTAAGAGAATTACACTAAATTTTGTAAACATTGGTATTATTAGGGGCAATGTGTCCATTTACCAACATATAAACTACTAAAACTAGAAAGTAGACATAAACTTGTGTTGTTAGTTTCTCTGATATTAGTGTAGCATAGACGAGAAAAATTTCAAATAAGAATTTAAGAGTAAAACATTTTTCCCTTATTTAAGAATGGCCCGCCCAGGTAAAAAACCTTCCCATGGATATTTCGGGTATTTTCCCGACACCGTAGAA
Source organism: Cherax destructor (assembly GCA_009830355.1). NCBI lineage: Eukaryota > Metazoa > Arthropoda > Malacostraca > Decapoda > Parastacidae > Cherax > Cherax destructor. The sequence continues at coordinate 901 of WNWK01006043.1, read as the reverse complement.
TACTACAATCAGTGGGGGGAAAAACTCTACGCAAATATTCAGGTGCACAGTGCGTGGTAATTTGTTGCAGTGGGTGGGTCACAGCTAGATCACAGCTGGGTCACAGCTGGGTCACAGCTGGGTCACAGCTGGGGCTAACAAAAATGCAAGAGTGTGTGTGTGTTCTCACTGCTTTTTGTTTTGTAGAGTCGAGTTACGGTTTCTGGCTACGTTATCTCAAATCTGAGTTAGCTGGATCTCGGCTCTGATTCCCAATGTTCTCTAATTGCCCATATAAAGTAAGTAAGCCTTACGTGTCGTAAGAGGCGACTAAAATGCCGGGAGCAAGGGGCTAGTAACACTTTCTGCATAGATTACTAAATATATATATGTATATGTGTGAAGAGGAACATAAGAAAGGACCTGAAACTCTTCCCAAGAATTAAGATTAGTCCAAATTATCATTAAATTCTTCCCAAATTTTATTAATTATAAATGAATCCAATTTATATAAACCAAAAGAAATATTCATATTATTTTCAAAACTGCTTTTAATGAAACATGATTCTATTATATTCCTCTCAACCATGGACTTGGAAAAATAAACACATAAGCAGTATAATGTGATCCTTTATTGACAACGTTTCGCCCACGCAGTGGGCTTTATCGAGTCACAGACAGATCTACCTGGAAAATGAGCAACATGGAGATATATATAGGGTACAGTCAGGTGGAGAATGCTGGGTCAGGTGGAGAAAGCTGCATGTGAGTCTTAAAAGTAGTGTGATAGTTAAAAACATAGTGTGACTTAAAGGACCTGCAGTGTACCATTCTTGAGTTCTAGGTGGGATAGCGTTGAAGAAGTTTCTTGGCAATAGGTTCAGCTATGTTGTAGAAGCCGTTGTTCTGGTTGAAGTTGTTG
>WNWK01006042.1:97500-111304 GCA_009830355.1 Cherax destructor | reverse complement strand
CAAGATATAAAATTAGAAGCGTCAGCCACTGAATCTCTTTGGTTACAGCTTCTTGAGGGCCGTGTAAAACTTATTTTGGGTGTGATTTACAGGCCCCAAATCTTGATAGGGAGTGCAGTAAACTTCTATGGGATGAAATTCGTAAGGCATCTACACATGAAAATGTTGTGCTAATGGGAGATTTCAACTTTAGACAAATTGACTGGAGCAATTTGACAGGAAATTTAGAGTCAAGTGACTTTCTTGATACGATTCAGGATTGTTTTTGAAACAGTTGGTGACAGAACCAACTAGAGGAAATAACCTGCTAGACTTGGTTCTTGCCAGCAGGGAAACGCTAGTTAATAATCTTGAGGTTAATGATGAGCTTGGGGAAAGTGATCACAAATCACTCAGTTTTAATATATCATGGAATTACCCTACTAATGGAAATCAAGTCTCTGTCCCTGACTTCCGCCTGGCTGATTTCAAAGGACTGAAAAATTACCTGGGTAGGCTGAACTGGAATGACCTGACAGTGGGTCAGGTAGGTGGTGATTGCCAATATGACGTTTTCCAGAGAATAGTTCTAGCTGCTCAGACAGCTTATGTTCCTAATAGGGAAATCAGATCAAACAAAAATGATCCTAAATGGATGAACAATAGATTAAAACATCTCATTGGTCAAAAGAGAGGCATATATAGGCGAATCAAAAGAGGAGAGGGGCAATTAGGTAATCAATATATTCAGTTAAAGAGAGAAATAAAAAGGGAATAAGAAAAGCAAAAAGAGACTATGAGGTTAAAGTTGCGAGAGAATCGAAGACTAACCCAAAAGGATTTTTCAGGTATACAGAAGTAAGATTAGGGACAAGATAGGCCCACTCAAAAGTCACTCAGGTCAGCTCACCGACAGTGATAAGGAAATGTGTAGAATGTTTAACACTTACTTCCTCTCAGTTTTTACACAGGAAGATACTAGCGATATTCCAGAAATAATTAATTATGTAGAACAGGATGATAGTAAACTATGCACGATTAGGGTCACAAGTGACATGGTCCTTAGACAAATAGATAAATTGAAACCTAACAAATCCCCAGGCCCTGATGAACTGTATGCAAGGGTTCTAAAGGAATGTAAAGAGGAGCTTAGCAACCCGTTGGCTAATCTTTTCAACGTATCACTGCAAACTGGCATGGTGCCAAATAAGTGGAAAATGGCGAATGTAATACCTATTTTCAAAGCAGGTGACAGGTCCTTAGCTTCGAACTATAGACCAATAAGCCTAACCTCCATAGTGGGAAAATTTATGGAATCAATAATTGCCGAGGCAATTCGCAGCCATCTTGAAAAGCATAAATTAATCAAAGAATCTCAGCACGGTTTTACAAAAGGGCGTTCCTGCCTTACAAATTTAATAACTTTTTCACTAAGGTGTTTGAGGAGGTAGATCATGGTAATGAATATGATATTGTGTATATGGACTTCAGTAAGGCTTTTGATAGAGTCCCACATCAGAGACTATTGAGGAAAATTAAGGCACACGGAATAGGAGGAGAAATTTTTCCTGGATAGAGGCATGGTTGACAAATAGGCAGCAGAGAGTTTGCATAAATGGGGAGAAATCAGAGTGGGGAAGTGTCACAAGCGGTGTTCCACAGGGGTCAGTATTGGGCCCCTTGTTGTTCACAATCTACATAAACGACATAGATGAGGGAATAAATAGCGACATAAGCAAGTTTGCCGATGACACCAAAATAGGCCGTCCAATTCATTCAAATGAGGACATTAGAGCACTCCAGGAAGATTTGAATAGACTGATGCAGTGGTCGGAGAAGTGGCAGATGCAGTTTAATATAGATAAATGCAAAGTGCTAAATATTGGACAGGACAATAACCATGCCACATATAAACTAAATAATATAGATCTTAATACTACTGATTGCGAAAAGGATTTAGGAGTTTTGGTTAGCAGTAATCTAAAACCAAGACAGCAGTGCATAAGTGTTCGCAATAAAGCGAACAGAATCCTTGGCTTCATATCAAGAAGCATAAATAATAGGAGTCCTCAGGTTGTTCTTCAACTCTATATATCCTTGGTGAGGCCTCATCTAGATTATGCTGCACAGTTTTGGTCACCGTATTACAGAATGGATATAAATGCTCTGGAAAACGTACAAAGGAGGATGGCTAAGTTGATTCCATGTATCAGAAATCTTCCCTATGAGGATAGACTGAGGGCCCTGAATCTGCACTCTCTAGAAAGGCGTAGAATTAGGGGGGATATGATTGAGGTGTATAAATGGAAAACAGGAATAAATAAAGGTGATGTAAATAGCGTGCTAAAAATATCTAGTATTGACAGGACTCGCAGCAATGGCTTTAAGTTGGATAAATTCAGATTCAGGAAGGATATAGGAAAGCATTGGTTTGGTAATAGAGTTGTCGATGAGTGGAACAAACTCCCGAGTACAGTTATAGAGGCTAAAACGTTGTGTAGTTTTAAAAATAGGCTGGATAAATATATGAGTGGGTGCGGGTGGGTGTGATTTGGACCTGACTAGTTTGTGCTACTAGGTCAGATGCCGTGCTCCTTCCTTAAGTGAATGTAACCTGACCTGGATGGGTCGGGGCATTGGCTTAAGTCGGTGGGAGATTTGGACCTGCCTCGCATGGGCCAGTAGGCCTGCTGCAGTGTTCCTCCTTTCTTATGTTCTTATGTTCTTATGTTCAAAGTCATCTGACGGCGTCGGATTCGCAGCAGTGTTTCCGGACAGCATTGTACGAGGGCATCTATTACCCTCTGCTAGCATATTTACGGCTGAATTGTATGCCATTCTTGTGGCACTTATCCGTATTGCATCTATGCCTGTGTCACCATTTGTGGTCGTTTCAGACTCCCTTAGTGCTTTACAGGCTATCCGTAAAATTGATACACCTCACCCCCTAGTTCTTCGTATCCACCTTTGGTTACGCCGTATCTTTAGCAAGCATAAAGATATTGTTTTTTGTTGGGTCCCTGGTCATGTTGACGTACAGGGCAATGAACAGGCAGACACTGCTGCGCGGTCAGCAGTACATGACCTTCCAGTTTCATATAGAGGTGTTCCTTTCACGGACTATTTTGCGGTCATTGCTACCCACCTTCGCACCCGTTGGCAACAACGCTGGTCTGACCTGCTGAATAACAAACTTCATTCTATTAAACCGATTATAGGTTTCTGGCCTTCTTCTTGTCACCAATGTCGAGGTTGGGAGACTACACCTCCCGTCTTCGCATCGGCCACACTCGTCTTACTCACGGGTATCTCATGGAGAGGCTCCCTGCCCCTCTCTGTGAGCATTGTCAGGTTCCAGTGTCTGTTCGACATATTCTGCTGGACTGCCCACTCTATCAACGAGCACACAGAATTTACCTCCAACGACGTCTTCGCTCTGCGGCCCTTTCTTTACCTTCCCTTCTTGCAGATGGACCCTCCTTTAATCCTGACTCTCTTGTTGACTTTTTGACAGAAACTGACTTACTACACAAACTCTGAAGATTACACCTCTAGCACCTCCCACAGTCCCTTCTACCTCGATCTCTTGCTACCTTCTATCCCTGCACTATCCACCGTCATGCTGCACTCCATACTCTACTAATCATCCATCTCCCTCTTACAACCCACTCTCCCTGCATCCTGCAATAACCTGCAGCGCTGTATAACCCCTGTGGTTTAGCGCTTCTATTTGATTATAATAATAATAATCTATTCTGGAGATGGGAAGTACAGTGCCGGCACTGAAGGAGGGGTGTTAATGTTGCAGTTTTGTAGCTGCAGTGTAAGCACGCCTCTGGCAATACTGTGATGGAGTGAATGATGAAAGTTTTTCTTTGTTAGGCCACCCTGCCTTGGTGGGAAACGGCCGATGTGTTAATAATAAAAAAAAAAAAGTACACTACTGTATAAATATTTAAAAATATTACAGAAATGTTATAAATGGTGCAAAGGTGACATCAAAATAATATCAAAGATGGTTGACACAAACTCACTACCATTATAGTATGCTTCTGACTTAGCGACGAATTCGTTTAATGACGTGGTCTCAGGAACAGAACTCCGTCGTTAAGTGATGAGAGTCTGTATAATGCAAAAATTTACTGCAAAGTAATGACCAAATATCCTACAATAAGAGTGATATATTAGTACAGTAAATGGTGTATACAATACAACCAATAGTTTATATGTATACAGTAGCCTCCATTATAAAGCTTATCTATATTGTACAATTTTTTGGTAAATGCAATTGAAAATTTACTTCCAACATTGAATAAGTAAAAAGGCCTTCATAGTACATGCTAATATTAATTGCACTTTTTTCAATTGCATTTGCAAAAAATCACACTATAAAGAATAGCTTTATAAGAGAAATTACTGAAATACATAGTGCACTCACCTATATCCTTGTGGTGGTCGCCCCTGACCATTACCCCGGCCAGGAGACTGTGACGCATTAAGTGACTCATTGCTTGCAGCAAGTGGATCTCCTTTCTGCCGTGGCGGAGGAAGAGGTTTAGAAGGAACAGCTGGTTTCGGAGGTAAGGCAGGTTTATTGCGGCCAGTCTCATTACCTGAGGTGCCATCTTCACTTCCATCAGTGCCAGCATTATTTCCTACAGCTCGGAGATTCTCCACATCCTAGAAAGTTAGGTACATTATTTATACAGAAACATGAAGGAATGTTTACAAATACAGTACACATAATACCTAAATACTCTTTAATGCAGTAAAATCAGATTTTTTTTTTAAATCATTAGAGGTTTAAAATAAAAAAAATGACAGTAGTTATATGATTTTAATGCTTTCCAATAAAGCACAAGATGTCTTATGAATTTATTAATATGATTTTTTGTTAAGCTTCTAGGTATCTTTCTGTCTGACACTTAAAACAGAGTACTGTAAAGTCATCTCGTGACAAGTCTCTCAATTGTTCTGATGTGTCAAGCAAGGAACTTGCATTTTCTGCACCTTCAATAGCTCAGAATCTTCCAGTACCTCACAGGAAGTTACCATTTTCATTTTATTATTTCCCAGTCTTAAGCCAACTCCTGCAAGATTATTGACAGTACTGAGGTATTAATGACCAAAAGTATGTTTTCCATAAAATCACACTGGGGCTTCTAACCACCTTCACACCATCACTGGCACTAATGAAGGACTGTTTTCTCATATTATCCATCAGCAACACAAGCCTTATCCATGCTATCTTATGGACTGGCATATTCTCCACTATGCAAGTTTGTCAGCTCGCACAGCTATGCATTATGTTCTGCTAAAGTGCTGTGTATTGTTCCAGCTATGGTATTGTGCCTTTTTGTTATTTATTTGCTGTTTATCTAACCATGCAGACAGATGCTCCTTGCTTTATGATGGCTCGACTTAACGATATTTTGACTTTACAATGGTGTAATGTACTGTGTAATGTAGTATTTAGTTACAGTAATTATTTGTTTTACTTATTCAGTGACAACATTTATTTACTTATTTATTTATCATATGTTCATATTCGACATGAAAATTTCAACTTATGATGGGTTCATCAACTTAACCCCATTGTAAGTCAAGGACCACCTGTATTATTATTATTATTACATATGACAAAAATATTTCCTGGATTTTTCAGGATAAACAAGACAAGTATTCATACAATACTTTAATCAATGGTGTAACAGATGCAAAAATTATAACAAGCAAACTTAAGTGAGATACTAGAGTTTAGGTGTCTATAATAATAATGATGGTACAAGTAATGCACAGTTGAGCTTGACGATGACAAGAGACATTAAAGATTTAAGTTTATCACTAACCTGAGAATGATGTGTTGGTAGGAGAAGTGTCCTGCTCTGCGCATGTGTAGTAACTCCTGGGCTCAGTTTCTACAACAAATATGCAAAGTAAAACATGAAAACAAAGATTCTGCAAATGGCCACTCGAGCTACAAAATACTTTAAGTAAATGTATGTATGTATACCTTATATATATATATATATATATATATATATATATAAGGAAGTAAATAAATGTATGTATATATGTATATATATATTTAAGGAAGTAAATGCATGTTCTTTCTTTCTTTCAACACGTCGGCCATTTCCCACCGAGGCAGGGTGGCCCAAAAGGAAAAACAAAAGTTTCTCCTTTTACATTTAGTAATATATACAGGAGAAGGGGTTACTAGCCCCTTGCTCCTGGCATTTTAGTCGCCTTTTACGACATGCATGGCTTACAGAGGAAGAATTCTGTTCCACTTCCCCATGGAGATAAGAGGAAATAAGAACAAGAACTAGTAAGAAAATAGAAGAAAACCCAGAGGGGTGTGTGTATATACATATGCTTGTACATGAATGTGTAGTGTGACCTAAGTGTAAGTAGAAGTAACAAGACATACCTGAAATCTTGCATGTTTATGAGACAGAAAAAAGACACCAGCAATCCTACCATCATGTAAAACAAATACAGTGGAACCCCGACTTACGATGTTATCATCTTACGTTATTTTCGATAACCGATATTTATAACGTAAGAAATTTGTTTGTGACTTACGATGTTTGCTTCGTTTACCGACATTCGTATCGGACCTGTCCGCTTGGCGCCCAGCTGAGCGCGCACTCCAGGGAGCGTCAGTGCTATTGTTTACAAGCGAGAGCGACCACCCACCCACACCCACGCATTCATACCAGTATATTGTCATTATTCCACTGTTTTTAGTGCTTGCAACTACTAAATAAGCTACCATGGGTCCAAGGAAAGATCCTAGTGCTAAGCCTGTGGCAAAGAGGAACAGAAATATATGTACGATAGAAGTGAAGAAGGAGATAATAGAAAAATATGAAAGTGGAGTGCGTATCAGTGAGCTGGCCAGGCTGTATGGTAAACCCTATTCTACCATCGCTACCATTGTGGATAAGAAATATTCAAGTAAAATCAAGGAAGCTGTTGTTGCAAAAGGTGCATCTGTGATCACAAAACACAGACCACAAGTGCTGGAAAATGTGGAAAGGTTGTTGTTGGTGTGGATCAACGAGAAACAGTTAGCAGGAGATACTGTTTCGGAGGGAATAATATGTGAAAAAGCAAGGCAGTTGCATGATGATCTCCTTAAGAAAATGCCTGCAACGAGTGAAGTGAGCGAATTTAAAGCCAGCAGAGGCTGGTTTTACAAATTTAAGAATCGAAGTGGCATACATAGTGTTGTGAGGCATGGCGAGGGAGCCAGTTGTGACAAAAGTGCGGCTGAAAAATATGTTCCTGAATTCCAGGAGTACCTAGAGGCTGAACAATTCCTCCCCCAACAAGTGTTTAATTGTGATGAAACAGGCCTGTTTTGGAAGAAAATGCCCAACAGGACCTACATTACTCAGGAGGAAAAGGCACAGCCAGGACATAAGCCTATGAAAGACAGGCTAACTTTGATGCTGTGTGCCAATGCCAGTGGTGTATCTTTTTGAAAATCCCCGAGTGTTTGGCAGATGCGGTGTCAGCAAGTCTAACTTGTGTGTGATGTGGAAGTCTAACAAAAAGGCTTGGGTCACAAAGGACATTTTCTTAGATTGGTTCAATGAAGTGTTTGGCCCCAGTGTGAAGAAATATCTATTTTACAATAATTTGCCACTTAAGTGCCTCCTGATAATGGACAATGCTCCTTGTCATCCTCCAAACTTGGTAGAGAAAATTGTGGAGGAGTTTAAATTCATCAAAGTGAAGTTCTTGCCCCCTAATACCACTCCTCTCCTCCAGCCCATGGACCAGCAGGTCATTTCCAACTTTAAAAACTCTATACCAAAGCAATGTTTCAAAAGTGCTTTGATGTGACCACAGACATGAACATAACCTAAGAGAATTTTGGAAAAAACATTTCCATATGCTGCATTGTGTACACCTTATAGGTAAGGCTTGGGAGGGAGTGACTACCAGGACTTTGAACTCTGCCTGGAGAAAATTGTGGCCAGACTGTGTCCTAGAGAGGGATTTTGAAGGTTTTGGGGCTGAGCCTCAGAACCCTGAGCCTGAGCCTGAGCCTGTTTTGGAAGAAATTGTGGAATTGGGCAAGTCTTTGGGGTTAGAGGTGAGTGGTGAGGATGTGGAACAGTTGGTGGAGGAGCACAAGGAAGAGCTAACCACTGAAGATCTGCAAGAGCTTCAACAGCAACTGGAACAAGAGAGCAGAGGTCAGGACAATGGTTCAAAGGAGGAGGTGGAGGTAGAACAAAAATGGAAGAATGTGCCTTCTTCAAGGATTAAGGACATTTGTGGAATGTGGAGCAAGGTGCAAGCATTTATGGATGAATATCACCCTAACCATGCTGTTGCAGGCCGTGCTGGCAACCTGTACAATGACACAGTGGTGTGTCATTTCAGGGATGTGTTAAAGAATCGCCAGACACAGAGCTCCCTGGACAAATTTGTTGTTAGAAAGAGGTCCAGTGACTCTCAAGCTGGTCCTAGTGGCATTCAAAGAAAAAGGGAAGTAACCCCAGAAAAGAACTTACCACCTGCAGTGTTAATGGAAGGGATTCCCCTTCCAAACACTAGCATACTACTCCACCTTCTCCCTCCTCCCGTCCTCCACACATCAACAACTCTTCAATAAATGTAAGTGACATGTTATTGTACAATATTTGCATGTGTATTTATGTATTCTTTATTCAATTATTTATTATTTAATGTCCAAAAGTTCTAAAAATATTTATTTAACTACTTTTGGAAGTCTTGGACGGATTAAATTTATTTCCATTATTTCTTATGGGGAAAATTGATTCGTTTAACGATTGTTTCGCTTTAAAATATGCCCTCTCTGACGGATAATTATCGTAAGTCGGGGTACCACTGTACAGGCTTTCGTTTTACACTCACTTGGCAGGACGGTAGTACCTCCTGGGCGTGAGTGTAAAACGAAACTTATTTGTTTACATGATGTAAAACAAAATGCAAAATGCATGTATGTATATATATAAAATACAGTGGTACCTCGATTACGATATTTTTCGTTCGAGAATGCTGTTCAAGTGCCATTACCAAACGAATTTATCCCCATAAGGAATAATGTAAAATAGACTAGTCCTTTTACACCCCCAAAAATATACCTACAAAAGCATTTAAAAAATAAACTTACAAAAAAGGGCGATTTTGGGGACCATCGTAACTCGAGTACCACTGTATATTATATATATATATATATATATATATATTATTATTATTATATTATATATGTTGTGTATGTTATATCACTATATATATATATATGTAACTTTATATATACCAATTAATGCATTAAACTCTTACTATCAGACTAAATAGTTTTTCTAAATATTCTGTGATTCACCCCAGTCTTCTATATAATTACTTGTCAGATCACTTTTTCTAAACTACTTAATTTTAATTTTCATAATATATCTCAGGTTTGTTTTTGTATATATGTATATATATGTATATATATGTATATATATGTATATATATGTATATATATATATATATATATATATATATATATATATATATATATATATATATATATATATATATATATATATATATATATATATATATATATATATATATATATATATATATATATATATATATATATATATATATATATATATATATATATATATATATATATATATATATATATATATATATATATATATATATATATATATATATATATATATATATAATATATATATATATATATATATATATATATATATATATATATATATATATATATATATATATATATATATATATATATATATATATGTGTGTGTGTGTGTATGTGTGATACTCACCTATGGTAGTTGTGGCCCCACATCGTAACTTTTATTGACCAACTTAATGCATTAAACTCTTCACTGCCCTCAGACTGAAATAGTTCTCTTTCCTAACAATTCTGTGATTCACCCCAAGTCTTCCTGTATAATTTACTTGTCAGATCCCACTTTTTTTCTAAACTACTTAATTCTTGAATTTTCAAATAACATCTCAGGTTTGTTTTTGTCTCGTTTCCTCAGATATGCTAAACTTAATCCCATTTACTTCTGTCCATTCAAGTTCTTCCACTCCTTTTAACTTTGTTTCATTTCATGCCAGGACATCAGCTTTTCTGCATTTATAACATTAACAATTTGTTCTTTATTAACATCTGTGCTACATCCACACACATTCAAAGAACCTAACTTTAAAGTTTCCTTCTTTTTACTTTTTAGTAACTGCATTCTGAAAGAGTGTTACCAGCCCTTTCTTCCTGGCATTTCAGTTTCCTTCTGCAAAACATATGGCCAACGGGGAAAGAATTCTAAACTATTTGCCCATAAAATTAGAAAGGAGACTTTGTAGAGAGAAGCATTCTTATCTGCAACTTAGTTATGTTCCTGGAGACCCTACACCTTGCTTCTTGAACACTGAAACAAGATGGGTTGCAGTATTTGGCATGGAATGCATCAGTCATCACCAGTAATAATATACAGTGGAACCCGACTAACGAACGCTCCATATAGTGAACAAATCGTGTAATGAACGCTTTTTTCGCAAAATATTTTTCTCAAGTAGCGAACATTTACTTGTGTAGCGAACTGTACCAGACCTGTCCGCCTGCCCCGCGCAAGCGCGGTTGTTTACACTTGAGAGAACATTACCCAGCGCGCTCTTTCAAACATTCACAATACTTTTGTTGTGTTTATTGCTGGTTTAGTGATTGTCATGCAGGGAGTGTAGCATTCATGCAGAGAGTGTAGCATTCATGCAGGGAGTGTAGCAGGCATGCAGGGAGTGGGGATTCCCCTTCCAATCACTAACCCCTCCCCCTGTCGTCCTCCCTATCTTCCAGATGCCTGCAACTCTCTTCAATAAAGGTAAGTGTTATTTATTAATCTGTTTTTTATTATTTAGTATTAGTAGTAGTATTTATAGTTTTAATAATGTTGTTTTGTGTATGTAGAACTATAATTAAAATGTATTTTTTGTGAATATTTTTGGGTGGAACGGATTAATTGCATTTACATTATTTCTTATGGGAAATAAGGTTTCGAATTACGAACTTTTTGTGTTAAGAACTAGCTCCTGGAACGGATTAAGTTCATTAGTCGAGGGACCACTGTACCACTCACTGCCTCCGTCATGGACTTATAAATGCTAGCTAACACTGGTCCTCCCACTTACATCATTAAATACAACTATAAATTTGTTTTACCACGCTGATTATTTCCTACTAAGAGAACCATAGAAAGAATAACATTCACCATCATTCATTCAATAGTTTTCTTACATAAGTGTACAGATATCATAATTAATAAAAATGAACACCAACCTCCCCACCCTCTCTCAGAGTGCAGACACTGTACCTCCCACCTGAACCTATGTCTGACTAACTGGTTTCTCTGAGCTCCTTCATAAATTTTACCTTCACACCCCAACACATCAAATTCCAAAACCACTTTTATCTGCTCACTTTTGTCCAACACACTAACACATGCATGCTGGATGTCTTTTTCTGAGTTTAAGTGTATATAAAAAAGTAAACTGGAACAATTCCATTGAGTAATAAAACAGTACTGCTTCCAAAGTTCATAAATACAGTTGACAATAGTCAAACTGGACAGTTTCATTATTAACACTGAAGCAGTGGTTTAGCGCTTCTATTTGATTTAATAATAATAATAATAACACTGAAGCAATAAGTCCAAAAACAATCTGCCAGACTAAATGCACATCACAGAATTCCTTCAAGCAAAAAATTGAGAAGACCAAATGATTTTACCAAAACTTGGAAGAGAACTAAAGTGTTTCAGTAGAATAAACAAAAGATATTAAATAAAGAGGTAACATTATTTAATATTATTATTAGTTTAGTGTTTATAACAAATACAATAATAAGGGAATTCTGTGGCATACATGGCAGACCAAGATAAGCATATTAATGTGTATCAGTAAGCAGCGCTTAATGAGCCATTAAGTTTACCACTTTCTAATGATGATGATAATATTGTGTATGAGTAAGCATGAGTTACAACCACATTAGTTAACTAGACTCACAAACCTTCCTTTAATAATCATTTAAGATCAGACCCGCCTCATATTACAAACTGAAGTTGACAAGTTAAGCCTAAACAGCTGGTTATGTTACACTAGTACATAAAAGAGAAGTTAAAAGGTTGCATCTCCAAGTTTGCATCAAATATTGAGAGAGGGTTAAGTTTTTGAAACTATTTTCATTATAAGAATTTCTTATTATTAAAATAAAGATGCATGGAGTTTGCAATCTCTTACATAAAAGCCAATTTTATGGAGTTTATTTGTTAAAACAATGAGTACAAGAATGGTTGGTTAGCAAGCAAGTTTCATCACTTCTGGTCACTTATTGCCACAAAAGTAAACACTAATTTTTTAATTTAACTTTAAGATGCAATTGAACCTAATATCCTTTGAGTATAATTGTTTTCAAACTTGGATATCTATCCTGGCTTGATGATAGTGTAAATTTTATATATGGTTTAATTAAGAGTATCATTACTGTTCAGTACCTAGGTCAAATATGTAAAATATAGTGTACACAAATGTATTACTGTACTAACCAGGTTACCTTGCTACAACAAGTAGCAATTACTCTGTACAAGGCCCCTTGTACTGCTTGCCTGCTTGACCAGGCAAGCCTGGCTCATGGCCGGACTCCGGGCGTAGAAAAACTCTCTAAACTCATCAAAGGTACAGTACTGTGTTGAGCTGGTGTCTGATAATATCTCTCTTGATGAATGTTATCTCCAGCTCTCCTTTCTCATAACCTTACTGGCAGGAGTTTCATCCACGACTGATTACAACAAATCTGTATCTTTCTGGTTTTAACCAGAATGTGAGGACGCTGACATCTAGATTCATCTAAAGGTAATCTACAAGTCATTAATGAATAACATGGATTTACAAAATCCACAATCAAGTCTACTTATCACACTATTTCCATTAAACAACGTGATTTTCTTTGTGTTAAGACACCTGAAATTGTTGGAACTTCAAAAGTTATATCAAACTTCTGTAACTCCATAATGTTTGATATGGCTTATTAATTATTATCAAATGAAAATATTGTAGTGTTGTATTTTTATCGTGGATTTTCTAACTGAAGTATTATAATCTTACTCTTATTAACTTGGAAATGTTGTCACAAACTGTATTTCACAAATATAATCCTATATATGTATTCCAAACTGTTCTTAAATCATTCGTGATAAACTCAATGTAATACATATATCCTAAATTCAATTTCATTAGCATAAATAACATGGAATTCTACTAAACTGTATTATACTCATCCACATAACTTTTAGCTAAAATACATCAATATTCACACATTTAATCAAAACTGCTGCTACAATTGCATTTTATGGGAAAAATTAAGCAAAATCTTATTTTATTAGAAGCCATAAACCTTTAGATTTTGTACTATTTATATATAAATAGTATATATTTTAGCTAAAAACAGATGTCAGAAAATGCCTTAAACTTTAAGTTTAATATAATCAATTGTTTAAAAAACTTTTTTAAAAGTGAAAACAAAATTCAGTAGAATAAAAAGTTAATTTTGAGGGAGGAGCTGAAATACTGTTACCAGTCATTAGTAAATAAAGTGACTATAAAGTTTCTGTAGCTGGGTTTCTTGCCCTCTATGGTCCATTATGTGACTATAATAATTTACCTTAGTATTTTCATGTGGCTTACTTATGGGTAAATAAATGAATGATTTTAAAAGGTGTACGAACTCTCTTCAACCTCAATAGTAAGAGTA